>JAOWAW010106869.1:0-26063 GCA_028565695.1 Nicola tetela
GTCTCCCAAACACGGAATCTGTAACTAGACACTGAGACTGACTGTGTCTGTACTAGTACTGATATTTCTAGAGAGATCAGCGCTAGGTGACTTTCCAAGATTCAACCTTTTATGGGTTGACAATATGTAGGTAGAGGCTAGGATCAAATTGGCTACTTTTATGTATTCATTGGTTATAAACTCTCTTTTTGCGGAAAATGAAACATTAAGATGCGACATTTACCCCAGCTGTGCCCAAAATGTCGTATCATAATGTTTCATTGTCTGTGAAAGAGAGTTTCTAAGTAATAAATGGCGAATTTGGTGCTTGCGCATTGGCCTCAACCTTCGTGTCGATCTGCTACGAACTATGTGAGTGACAGGCTGCAGAGGTCTAGAGCTTGTAGATTGTCACATCATTCCCAGCACCAGTTCAACCTCATGTAGAACTTTATCTTTTGCCACCAATACCCATGTGCACCGACCGCTCCGTGATGGTGCTGTTATGTGCAAAACTTGTCCATATGTAGAATCAAAAATTCAAAATTATGACAATTTTGCTGTTTATCTTCTCAAAATTTTAAACATGTCTATTAATAGGCTGCAAACATTTAGCCAAAGCACATGCTATACATATGAAGCACCTATTATATGTATGACAGTAGAAAGTGCATCTGCACTAGTCAACTCACAAGCTAACAGCAAATGACAACATGAAGAGAAAGAAGACAGAAGGAAGAAGCCACGGCTCACCTGCCACACAGAGGTTTTGTCACCCTGTTTTATCCCTTTGTTGAATACATCTACGTTTTATCTTTCAGGCCAGTGACTGAATAACTGCTTTTGGGTATGCAGCATCTGTGCAACTTTTTTGCCCAAAGAAACTTGCCTGTTTTAGCCTTTTAGCAATGGCACTTTTGTCCTCTAATTGCTACCCAGTGCTCTCAAAATGCCAACAGTTCTCAAAATGCCAGCAGTTCTCAAAAATGCCAGCAGTTCTCAAAATGCCAACAGCTCTCAAAAATGCCAGCAGTTCTCAAAATGCCAAAATTCCAAAAAAATAAAATAAATAAATAAATGAATGCAACAAAATTCAGGCCATTTTCTACAACCTTTTGATTTGGTCCCAAAAATGTTAACAAATGAAGGCCGGTTTTATCCAAACCTACTTGTGAGGTTTCCCCACACACAACACAACTTATTGTCTTTTATCAGAGTAGAAAGACTTAAATTGAACAACAAAATTGTAACCTGTATTAAGAAAGGAAGAAATTTCCTCTTTAGCCAAATTGCCGTAAGTGTTGCTGAATTATATTTGTATGAGTGCTCGCTAGGATTCCAAGGAGTAAAGTGAATCATAGTTGATCAGTGTTTGTTATCATGATCAGGCTGGAAGGAATTGAGCACCGTGACAAGCATGTGAAGAATACAAAAATATAGTATCATTCAACTATGATGATTTTCTGCTATAATCATTTTCTCAGGAATTTTGGAGACGTCTTCCACGGTTCATGGACTAAGGTGTGTTTCACATGAGCTCCTTGTACACTAGAAAATTACTCCTTGTGCATGTGCAACTGAAGGTATGGCAATATCGAACTTTGCACAAATTCCTGACTCTGATGTCTATGTTTGCTTGACAGAGTGATGGTAGTATCGTGCAAACAGCGATAAAGACACTGAAGGAAGGATCTTCTTCCACTGATCGGGTGAAGTTCCTCCAGGAAGCAGCTGTTGCAGGCCAATTCAAGCATCGCAATGTTGTTGAGCTGTATGGCGTGGTACCTGTTGGAAAACCAGTAAGCCAATACAATGAAATGTTGGAGTTTCTACACTCTAGTGTTTGTTGTTAAATTTCTTGCTTGGTTTGTAAGAAGTGCTCTTCAGTGGTTGTGAAGACCTACTGAAAGCTGAAATGGTTACCCAGTCAATTCCAAGACCACAGAAGTAGTTCATATGCTGCACCATTTGGTACATGTGTAGTCAATACAGCATTTGAGAGGTTGGCTAGTGTTGGTGAGAATACTTCATATCACATTCTGTGCAGTTGCGACTTTCTCATTACTCATGTGACGTCACCCATAACAGCCATCTATCTCATAAGAGGTTATGATTTACTAATCACAACCCCTTACGCACACACAATCTGCAAATCGCAAGCCTTAGCCATATGCTTCAAGGGTGTGACAAAGTTGTGAGAAATTCATTCATAGACTCACCACTTTGGTTGCAACCGGCTGCATCAATAACCTCACCGCTGTGTGGCTTGGGTTATGATTTGCCGGTTATGACCTCATTCTTGGCTATGAATCTATAATTATACAGCTATATTTGCATAGCACAAAGAACTGGCAAAAACTTACCTGTACAGCATGAGCCATAGATGATATTTGTTCCTTGCCCTTGATGATGAGGAAAGTTTATTTTTCAGATTATGTAAATAAGAGAGAGAGCAAAGTGGAATGCAATTTCTTGAGAGTTTTATCATTAAACAGAGCGTTTGGTATGCATTGCTGTGCAGGTACTGTTGGTGTTGGAACTAATGAAAAGTGACTTGAAGTCATACCTCTCCAGCCTCAGTTCTGTCAACCCACCGTACGTAACTCAACACTGTCATGGCGTAGTGTGCTTTGAAACTATCGCAAAATATATCAGTAGTCTTATTGCCAGACAGCTACCAGAACTAACAGACCTCTTTTTTCAATCATCTCTTCAGCTTTTACCTTTTGAATGAGAATAGTTGACAACAAAACTTGTATGCTTAATTTCCTCTTTCTTTTATGTTCCACCTGTGCTGTTGTGATTCACTTTTTATCAGGCAAAATGTGGGCATGCTCTTTCTGGGCATGGCACGAGACATTGCTGCAGGAATGGCCTACCTCTCCTCAAAAGGCTTTGTTCACAGGGTGAGCACATTCATAATGAAGTTATTATTGTCAACCCTGGTATAACCTCCAGAAAACGTGTTGTCCTTGGTGGAGTGACAAGCAATAGTATGTGACAGGTGGTATTCTCTTTTTCCCCCTTTTTTCTGTGTCCACTATTTTTTAGGATTTGGCTGCCAGAAATGTCATGATCAACGATGAAGATGTGTGCAAGGTGTGTCTGAAGTGAATTATCAGGGAGAAATTTGATTTGAAATATTTTTGAAATATTGCCTGACAGCAAATCTTGGTTCATAACAGACAGATTATTTTTCAACTTGCACTGGCTCTATAGTATGCTTACTTGTACACATTTACATGTGCATAACACACACTAGTACTGGAGAAGCACTCGGGTTCATCAGATCTGTCGAGAATGGATGTGCCTGTATTAGAGGGGACTTAAGCCATATTATGTTTATGCCATGTGTGGAAAAACAGTGTCCTTTTTCTCTCTTTGTTAATAGCACATGTAGTTGACTGTTTGGGGTTTTAGCTAAAATATTTCTCCTACCCATTGCTTGATTTCCGCTTAACTCTTTACCCAGATTGCAGACTTCGGCCTGTCGCGAGACCTTGCTGATGAGAACTATTACATCGCTCACGGGGGGAAAATCCCTGTCAAGTGGACTCCTCCAGAAGTAAGTACCAAATACATTACCAAATTATGAAGCTGCTGATGAGGGTGCTCCATTAAATGACCTCCAAAAATATTAAGGAAATTCTTTTGTTTTTCATTAAGGGAACTGTTCCTTAAAGTAAGATCTTCTGAGCTACACTATGATTCGTTCACTGCATTGTCTCTCTCAGCTCACTGATTATATGTGTCTCTCAATGAGAATCTTTTCAGAATATTGTTAGACAACCATCACACGTTGGTGTTCTTAGGCACTGAATTACCGACAGTTCTCGACTGCATCTGATGTTTGGAGCTATGGTGTGGTGCTGTATGAGATTTTCGAGTTTGGCAAGAAACCCTATGCAATTTGGTCGAACAGAGAGGTGAGTAGCCGTGGCTGAACTTTGTCATACACATATTGTTATGGCATGTAGCCGTGAATTTGTGAAACTGGATGTGACAGCATGTTTAATCTATGGGAGCCCTTCTACCATACATTTTTATTGTCAGAAAGATGATGGCAGTTCCTTACCAAACAGGATTGTATGTGAAATGTGCATCATAGCAAGCCACAAGCAAGCAGTCTTCCCTCGACATAAATCAACTGGAGAGAGAGGGTAGAGACAGGGAGAGCAAGAGAGGGGGAGAGACAGCTGCAGAGGGATTGAGAGAAAGAGGAGAGACAGAGAGAGAGGGAGGTGTTGTAGAGTGTCATTTGTATTGATTCACCCTGGTGTTTCAGTGACCGTATCTATCAGGTGGTTTGTCTCAGGTGTTGAGTGTATAGACTTTCAGGTGTCTAAGTTGTGTTGCAGCCTTAGTGTACAGAGCTTGTGAATGCTCAGAGCTTAAATACGCTTCTTCTCTGTCTTGTGTCTGCTTTTCGATTCCACTCCAAGTTTACTGTTTGAAGTGAGACCTTGCATGTCCTACTCATGTGTTTCCTGTCAGGAGCGGTTACTATAAGAGAGAGGGTGGGAGAGAGAGGGGGAGTGACAGAAAAAGAAAACAGAGGGAGGTACATAGAGGAGAGAGGGGGAGAGAGGAGAGATAGAGAGACAGACAAAGGGACTGAAAGAGAGAGGGAGATAGAGAAATAGAGCAGGGAGGGAGAAAGTTGAGACAGAGAGAGTGAGAGAGAGAGAGAGACTCATGGTCAATAATCACAATAGGAGCGCTGTCCAGTCCCTCTAGGCCTGATGAGGGCACTAACACCCTGTCTCTGGCTCTTGCCATGCTTATACATAAACATTTTTCCTTCTGACGCATAACGAGGATGGGCTGCTGCCTTTTCTGGGAAGGCAGGCTTCCTTCTCCTGTTTTTTTGTTACACATCAATGGTATGTCATGATCGATCACCTGACTGTAAATAGCTGTGAATGTGTGTCAGAAGAATAATGGTGGGTTTGGCTGCATATTCACCCGAAGAGAAATCTTTCCAGCAAAGGAAAGTTATATCACATTTTCACAAACCAAATGGGCTTCACAAGAATGGAACAATATTAGCTATTTGCTCATTTTTCCTTGCTTAGCTACCAAAGCAACTCTCTTGCCTCGTCAAGAATCTAACACTTCAGCCACTGGCCATTATTTCACTGGCTTGCTATTACACTTCATATCATGCAGCAAAACACTGCTTTCACATTGAAAAGCATCGTTAGAAATTTGGTTACGACCATGCAAAGTGTGACACTGCCACTCTTACACTCAAACTTACGATATTTCAGTGCTTACCATGATGGCTGAGTCAGAAGTTGAAACAAATATTTGCATTGTAGCAGGTTGCATTGGTATTGGGGGGCGATCACTGGGCTGGTGAGCACTACACTGGGCCATAGTTGCTGAAGTACGCAGTCAATGTTGGAAGCTAAAGCATTCAGCGACTTGAAAACAATGTGTCTTCATAAGCACCAGGCACATTACCAGCGGTGGTATATACCCTCAGCCATTCCCAGTCAAGCTCATGTTTTTCGAGGTCTCTGGATTTCATGAATGGACACCGACTGTATCAATCGCAAGAGAGTTTGTGTCAATCCCCACCCCCATTCAAACTGCTTTTGTTGGCTGTGAACATATGACATGACCCCTTATGGAGCACTGAATGTAGACTAGTATAGAAATCAGTGTGTTTGCTGGTTCAACAGGTACTAGGTAGAATTTCAAGAAACTGTAGTACCTTGTTTTAAAGAGCAACCTACCAAAATTCAGCTTGATCAAGTTATCTTACATCAGTTGCTACCACTTAAGGAAATTCAATATTTCAAACTTCAACCTTCACTTTGCCATTTTCATCACCCACACAAGAAGAACTCAATGGTTACTCCACCTGTCTCCTTAGGCTGTAGACTTTCCACTGTTATATGAACTTGATTTAACATAATTTCAAATTTATTCTAAGGGACTATATCGCCCTTAAGTCACATTTAGCAAGGTGTCAGCAAGCAGTCCCTCATGACACGGGTCATTAGCAGAGGAGCACGACTGGAACTTCAATGGTTCCTGGTTTAATTCCTGGCCTTTCATTAGACTGCTGTTATTTTTCTTTTGTTCAAATTCAAAGTTTGACAAAGTCTGAAGAACCATACCATTGGTAGGGAATTGGCATGTTATGTGACCAAGAGTCACCTCCTTGGTGGTTGTAGATAGTGCAGTGAGAAAAAAGGCTAATATATATAAACACCAGACACTCCGGTACTAGTAAAACTTAGTCTATGTTCAGAGTAGCAACCGTGTTTATTGCTTAGTACACCGTTAACTTGTGTTTCATGAGCAAAATCTAATGTCGCTTAACGTTGCAGCCAACTGCATTGTACACATTATTTCAGATCCGTGGACTGGGTAGTCACAGTGAAATCCATTGTCATGTACATCTTATTATCAGTTGGCCTAATTCATTGCATTACACGGTGCCTTGTACCCTACAGGTCCTTTCTCAGATTCAAGCAGGCTACCGTCTGCCCCAGCCAGACGCTTGTCCAAACGAAATTTATCAAATCATGCTACAATGTTGGTAAGTTTTCTTTCATCCAGGTTGGTTGATGATGGGCATTGCATGGGTGGTGGATTTGTTAGAGTGGTAAGTAGAGCAGCTGCACTTCTAACGTTGCCATTCAAAATTCAAATGTACATGCATCACTAATTATGAAAAACCTGCTGTACTCAAATTGAAAAGCATCAAAATTGCCTCAAGATTTTTTTCTTATAGGATTTGACCTATTAAGGAAATAAAAATATTTAGCATTTGCCTGCAACTAACCTGAAATTTTCCCTTCTGTTTAACAAGTTAGTATACCTAACATTTTGACAAGAAATGACATAAAGGTTCACACTTTAATTCTATGGTGACCATTTTGTTGAGACAATGCCAAATAACTGCTAAATTTTGCAATTTCCTCATGCTTGCAGCCTGACCACATGTTTTTTTCTCATTGTTTAAAGGGACATTGACAAGCACCAGAGGCCAACTTTCGTAAAGATTCTAGATGAGCTGAACGAGTTCTCTCAATCATAAGCTCACCAGCTTTCCCACCAAGTGTATCTCTATTCACCAGCTCTTACTAAGCTCTCTTTTCTTGTTTTAAAACTTATTTCAAGATCTTTAATGCACATATGTTGACAACACTTACATACGCAAATACTCTGCAATAAATTCTGGTCAGTAATTTGGTTTTAACAACTGCAATCTACCCTGTACAGCTTCACATTTCAGCATTTAAAATTATGTTTTTCTTGCAAGACGTTTAATACCTTCATCCAAATGTTCATCGCTGACTTTACTCAAGCTCTTATCAACTCATTTATTAAAAAGGCAGTCAGGATTTGGCTTTTTCTCAAACTAGCTACTTTATGACAGAAAGGAGTGTTATGTAATGGTAAAATGTTTCTTTTGTTGCTGAATTTACACATATTAGGGAAGATGAAGAAGAAAGACCGCAGACAGTGTTGAAGGTTTTGAAAGGGGAAACACTGTATTTGCATCAAAAGGAAAAGCATAAGTGAAAACACAAACTGTCAGCTCCAACAATTTTCTCCCTTAAAGCTTAGGTTGACTCAGTCGATAAATTGAGTTGCAAATGTTTTTTTGGGAGTTTAATCCATTTGGAAGAAGAAATAACATCACTCTTAGAACTTTGTATAGGTTTTGTACACAGCTTGAGCAATTATTTTCTTGTGGTTGCTGAGGTAAAGATTTGTGAGGTTAGTAGGCTTGCTGCTATTGGCTTTGCATGTCACCTCTGACTGTGTGTGAACATGTATACATCTGATGAGTAAATGAAACCGTAGAAGTACCTCGATAGTGTACATATATTACCATTTCATTTCAAAAAATAAGATCATTTCCGTAAATAGGATGAAAATCTGAATGTAAAAAAAATATCTCATTTCGGCCTGAGCAGTCAAAGGATGTACAGCAAACTGATAGTCACTAAAACTGACAATGTTCACTGTTGAAAAACTTTTGCCTTGAAGATGCATTGTTAAAAGAAACTGACTGCTCATTCAAACTGAGCTGCCCTGTGAAGGAATAGAGCAATCTTTGAATTGGTCCAGCTCCTGCAATATCTGCAAAAATGTTGGCCTTGCACTCTTGTCAAGGAGCCTGGGAAGGAATAGACAGACAGGATTTGATTGATTTCAACTAAGGCAGGAATGCATAGAACATCATGCTCAAAAGATAACAATTTAGGACAACAGATACCTTCACAAGATAATTTATGTTTATGTTGCAATTTGAACACATGTAGGTTTGTTGACATTTATTTTACTTTTCTGCTGATTAGCAACTTTTTGAAAAATTTGAGTTCTCAAGATTTGGAAACAAAGAGCACGTACCAGCAATGCATCATCATGCTGTAAAGTTTTGGCGGGCAATTCTTAGGCTTTGGCAAGCGATAGCCAGCCTTTACCTCACTTAACACCTGAGTGCAAAGAGGGAGTACAAATACATACAGAACATGCTTAGCTAAGAAAGAAACCTGATTGTGGAAATGCTTTCAAAACAGTCTTCACTGAGACATCCTATTCTGCAATTTTGAATTCAAAGACCCATGGAGGATTTTACCTTTTCATTGCTCCAAAAGGCATACGGCTTTCTTCCAAACTCGTAAATCTCGTAGAGGACAATTCCATAACTCCAGACATCGCTTGCTGTTGAGTACTGTCGGAAACTAATCGCCTAAAGTAGAAGTTACAGGCTGATGATAATGAATAACGTATACAATCATCACGGTTTTCCTGTACACATATTAGGTATAACTTATTTTTGGAAAGAAACAAGACAAGACTGGATCGAAGAGATCAAGAGCATACTTGCTCTGGAAATGAAAACCTGCATATAAGGAGCTGTGTATAAATTGCAAAGAAGAAAAATGTTCAGAAACACTATTCATACCTCTGGGGCAGTCCATTTTACAGGGACTTTCCCTCCATGTGAAACATAGCAGTCTTCATGCGCAAGGTCACGGGACATGCCAAAGTCACCAATCTGGAGTTGCAAAGGAAAACATTTTTCTTATGATCTGACAGGCCTATCAAGGAATATATTGACGTTTGTGTGTGTGCGCAGGTAGCATGATGGGTTTATGTTTACAGAATGATATATTTAGAATTTTCTTTGCTCATGCAGCGTATCATCTTCCCAATGCACCCATGGGAGTATAATGTGTATGCAATCACATGTATTTTCAACTAGCCAACTTATCAAATAAAAAATCTATGTTCAAATAGTGTCAGAACATTTAGGGAGAATTTCAACTCCATTAAATTCTGCTCACCTTACAAACGTTTTCTGTGTCAATCATCACGTTGCGAGCAGCAAGATCCTATAAAGAGAAATAACCATATTGACATTTCTATTGCCTAAAGTATCCTAAGCACACACTACTAAACAGAAGACTATGTCTTTACCATGTCAGTCAACTGTAACTTAAAGCAATAGTTAGAGCACACAGCTCACGTTCATCGTCAATTATTGTGAATTTTAAACACAAATGTCATCACTTCCTGATTACCCTGTGCACAAAGCCCTTTGCCCCTAAGTATGCCATTCCAGATGCTATGTCCTGTGCCATGCGAATAAAGAGTTGCTCCACATCAGGCCTATGGCAGAGAGGAAAAAATGGTGCACAAACACGCCAACAATAGAAAAGAGTAAACACATTTGAAAATTGCCTTGTGAATATTGATATGTTCAAATTTACTTTTAGAGTGTTGGACACTCGACCTGAAACTGGCAAGGAGGGAGAAATAACTTACGGTGGAGTTAGAAAAGAGAGGAGATAAGTTCTCAAGTCTTTACGCATGAGCTCAAGTACAAGCATCACCTGCAAATGAGCAGACAAATATTTACAAAGACAAATCACCACGACCACCTTTACTTGTGTTGAGAATATGTGTCCCTGCCAGACACAGATGTGCACAAATGAAAACCCTTGAAAAGGCACACGTGCTGGTTTTATTAACCAGATTTGCAAAGTAATGGAAGCTGACTTTTTGTGAAGTCAAGTACAATAAACAGTTTGCAATGTCGCTTCTTACCGGCTCTCCTTGAGCTACTACGCCATAGAGCTGCACAACATTGCGATGATGGAACTGACCCATGATGGCTGCCTCCTGAAGAAACTTCACCCGACTGTCCTTTGATGATCCTTCTTTGAGCGTTTTAATCGCTACATGCTCCTTTTCAACTCCTGTCTGAAAGTAAGGAGAGGAGAAAAGTAAAAAGATTTGGTAATATTTGTTTTTTTAGTTTCTATGTTATCGATAAAGAAGGTATAAAAACATTCAAAAATGTCAGTGTCACACTTACTTGTGCTGAAGCATGTAAAGTAAGGCACATTTCCTCCGATAATATATTCCAAACATTATAACATTAACAGAGAGCTCTGAAGCACTAACCGTTGTCCACACACCAGCAAAAACGTCACCAAATTGCCTGTGGTAGCAGAAGGCAAAACTGCAATAAGCATAGCGATAATTATAAACTCACTAGATCATCTCTTTCTCAGTTGATCAGATGATGGCAAATTATGTGAAAGTTAACTTGTCTCAACATTGCTGGCACATTGGCACATTCAGTTCTATAGATTTCACTTACCCAGATCCTAGTTGATCCCCAACTATGACATGTTCACGAACAAGATGGCGATATTTGTTGTTTGCTAACTGTTGATAGATACCAGCCTCCGTTGTTGCTGGTGATTCAAAGAGGTGACGATAGCCAATGACTTCATCATCGTCATAATACTCATTACGATAGATAGTGCCATAACCCTGAATGAAAGGAGAAAGTCTCAATAAATTGAGTACTACATTATTATTATTATTATTATTATTATTATTATTATTATTATTATTATTATTATTATTATTATTATTATTATGCATGTATCATACTGAGGCTGCCTACCTTAATGGACCCAAGGGCCAGGTCACACCTTCGGAATTATGTGAAAGCTAAGAGTAACATCATCCAGAGATGCTGACATGTGCCAACCCACCTACCATTAAATTTCTTCTGATTGACTTTTGACAGCTACAAGTGATGATGTAATCTGTCTGTATTGATATCATGTAGACTAGATCAAGAAAGTCTAGTATAGCAAACTGATCAGGTCATCCAATTTTGATCCATTTATATCTTTCAAGCATATTATTTTCACTCACGTGATCACGTCTCATACTCTGCCCGAGGACGTCCTCATAATCGTTGACGGGTTTAAGACTGGCTGCGCTTCTCGCCTGCTGAAGAGTTAAGGCTGAAATAGAAATAACTAGCATGAATGCAGGACATTGTGGGGCGAGCGAATGCGCAGCTTAGTAACCCGAGTTACGTATAGACGAATAGTACATGGAATGCGAAATGTTTATCCATGTTGAGGATTTTGCCCTTTGGCCGCACACGTAGAAAAAAGCAGGGATGCGTATGCAACGCCGCACCAGACAAGTTTGTCTGCTCAGGAACGCATGGCAGATCATGTAGACTGACCGGACATTGTCATCTGACTCACCTCCACTTTGGCATGCATGGCGGACCACGTAGAGTACCCAAAACCACATGTACATAGCCATAGGGTCTTTGGCCCTACCTAGCATGCATGCCGCCTATATGCTACAAACAATCGCCGCATTGTAAATAGAATGCGCATCTTAGTAGCCCACAAGCAAGCAGTATCCACCGAGGATATATGCCAGACGCCACACGCTGGACGACGTACGATATTATAATTCGGCCGTTGAGTCCACAAGGTGGGGCTCGCTAAGGCTCGCCCCGATAAAACGGCATCACTCCATCAGCATAAAACGCAAACCCAAGAAATCGTACCACCGGGGATTAGGCTTAGCGGACAGCACTGGTGAGTAAAGCCTTGCCTTTTTGAGATGACTTGAGTTGAAGTTAGCTCACAAACATGCATTCCAAAAGCCGTTCTCTCTAGCAGGCCTCCTCTTAATCGGTCCATGGCCATTTATTGCCATTCTATTTTTAAAACACTGTGTTCACTGTAGTGAGAGCAGTATGCCGGCCCGATCCTTCCAAACCAGCTGATAGTGAAAGTGAAACATTTGAAAATATCTATTCAATATTACAAATCACACAACCAGGTTATGGCCGGTGAGCTTGCGTTACCGTGGTTACGAAGACTCACAATTGTAGCTCATATTGTTGAAGGTTTGCGGAGTCTTTTCGCTGCCGCCATTCTCTGCATCCTGACCAGTGTGAGATTGAGCGACGACGATTTTTAGGACAGCGCGCATCCTTCGCCGCAGGACAACGACAATGATGAGGAGGATAAGCGCGAAGGCAGCCACGAGTCCAATGACGATTGGAATAAGCACGCCATCGCTCGAATTGCCAGAAACAGCTGGAAGAGAATGCGAGAGAAGCTTGTTCTATCGCCTAAATTATCAAGTTTCTTACTAAAAAAACGAAAACTTAACACAGCGTAAAAGAATTCTCTTTGTATGTAAGCAAAGACGCTACTACAGTAGACGCAGATAGTAATAGTCAGTTGATTTTTTGACAGAGGCCAGGAGGGATCATGCATCTGTTGATGCTTTTTAGAACTGGCAATCCGATAAAAATCACCGTGGCTATCTTTCAAAAAAGAAAGGAGAACTCATGCAGTATTGAGACTGCGATAGGGGGCCCTACTTTTATCTTGCCATGGTTCCACTTCTGAGCTTATGTGGAAAACATATAGATGGTTTTATTAACGTCCTTAAGAGAAGAGATAAGATTATGAGAATTACAGTGAGATATCCCATAGAAGATCTTGTAGGCTCCTTACCACCTGATGTATCTGGTGACCGGATTTTTGTCCGAACGATATTGCCAAGTGTTCTGTCATCTGGCGATATTTCTGTGGGCTCGCGTCCTGTGCTAATAGCCGGCGCCAAAGATGATAAGGACACTTTGCTGGTTTGACCATGCGTAAACGAAGGGGAGGTATCAGCTGTTGAATCTCCAATGATTTCATCGATGGCCTCTGTGCTATCTCCTAAGACTCCAATTAACGCTGTTGACTCTGTCCTCTCGGTCACAGGGGAAGAAACCGTTGCTGGTAACACAGTGGGCTGTGCCTTTGGCGGGGCGGACTGGGTTTCCAGCACAATGGTAGTACCACGTGTCGTTTGCGGAAATGCTTTTTCCACACCTGTGATGTTAGCATGGCTCATTGTCGCAGCGATTAAAGTGGTACCTGACGTAGTACGTGACGTCATGCTTGGGGCGATCCTGATACCATCGTCCGTACGCATATGTACTTGTGTAGCGGTCGAAGTGTCTAGGACCTGATATGACGTTCGCACAGCCGTGGTTGATGGCGGTGGTGTAGAGCTCGACCTTGGCAACATTGGAGAAGTTTCAGCGAAAGTGGCTGGAAAAATCAAAGAAGACGACGAATTGAAAGAGGTCAGTGGCTTTCTTGCCGCTAGTGGCATTAATATCACTGGAGCACGAACAGCATACGCACCCACACAGCTGCGTGGCTCTTTGCCCTACTTCAGACCTGCAGCATTCACACTAAACAGAGACTCGTCAACGCAGAGCCTCACCAATGTATCCAACGATGACGCAATATCTCATCGACTAGAAATTCCGCTTAAACATCCCTACCACAAAGAAAACTGTCGACAAATATCATCTCGTTGACCAGTTGATTTTGACCTACTTGGAAGCAATAGTTGCTTCTGGCATACGTAGACGTGGCTGTTGCCACAGGCTCGATCTCCAAGCTTTCCGCCTTCGTCCGGGTACGAGTACACACAGTCCTCGTCGTCGTCGTCGGTAGTATGGTCACTGGGCTCCCACTCTCGCCACAGCGGACTAGCGGCTGAGAGGCTCAAACCCGTCACCCAAGTGTAAAATCCTTCGCGTAAACGATCAGTTGCTCCCACCCACACTCTCAGCTGAGCAGGCCTGCTCGCTGGAAGCGTGTCGAGAATGCATTGCAGATCCTCTCCTGATTTCGGCACCGCAAGGTGCGCCCCACTCGCAGCGCAACTGGACTTTGCGGACAACCAGTCGACCTCCACTCCGAAGTATTTCCACTGTGTACCGCGACACAAGCTGAACTCTGGGAGAAAATAATAATTACTAAAGATTATTACTCGGCCATTTGATCAGCGCACTTTCGTGAAATGTTATATTCAGCTTAATACATTTCCAGTTTTGCGCGTACTCGTTAAAAACAATGTCAGTACTTGCTCTAGCAAGAGAAGAGTATCGCAAACTTTGGAGTAAATCTCAGTTGAATTGGAGAGGAAAAAGTTGCTTACCTTGGCCGGGAACGACTACAGGATAGCGAGCAAGAACTCCAAACATGACGAGCAGTTGCGTGAAGCCAAGTAAGTCATTCCATCTCATCTGGAAAGACATAGCTTAAACTTAAAAACAATCACTGTCGGTCAGTTCGTCCTGAACGTTATTCGACGGATGTCGTTGATTCTTTTCGTACAGGTAGATCGCGGTGTGTTCAGCTCGAGGTAAAGTTCAAAACAGCTCCTAAAGGGTGAGATGCGAGCTATTTGTCTAAGGTGCAGGAGGGTTAGGCTGCTTTCACAACTGTAAGGAAGTACTCTGTTTCAATAGACATTACTAGTAGCATTTAGCATTGATATAAAGCTGTAGACGGACCAATTTTGGTTGTGCGGTCAAAGGGTCTAGCGCTCTTTACTTTGGCTAAGTAGGACTTCCTTTCAGGTCTTGGGATCGCTAAGTGGGGTCTCGGTGCCACTTATCGGCATTATAATATGATTGGGATCAGTGTATTTTCCAGAGGACCGGAGAGCGGAGACGGGCCTGTGTCTTTTTTATCGGTTCGGCGTTGCTGCCTTACCACTGTGATTGTAGCAGTCGGTATGTTTCAGTACACCGATAGTGTTCCCATATGCACGCGGAGCATCTTATTCGATTCTTGCCAAACGCGGCCAGCCGAGTCTCCCGCCTTAAAAGGATTTCTCAATGCCTTCGAATATGATTAAGTAACATCATTAATCTTCAGTCTAAGACTCATTAAGAAGGATTTCATTGCAAGTCTTTCTCTTGATACGCTTTAAATAGCGCTACATTCGTTCACCTAATTCATCTTTGTGCACCCCGCGTTTTCTTCCAATATCACCCACCGTGTTCACCGTGGCAGACAAGCCCGTCGCTCATATGACGTCCCTTATAATTGCGTGCTGGTTTCATTCCCCTTTTGATGGCCAAGCGCTTGCCCCCACGCCCAAAGAGCCATGTACTCGCTATCGGCCACCCCCTTTCTCGCTGTGCCGACGATACTATACATGTAGGTGTGTTTTGTGCGATCATTTCTCGGGGCCATTGATATAGGCTTCACCGAGTCTCTATCCCCAATAGAGAATGTGTACGCCTTCTATAACCTATTGCAAAGCCAACTCAGTCATGATCAGTTTGGCATCTGACCATCTTCACTAACTAGGCATCTTCATTTGTGGCGTGCCCGCGAGGCCCTCGAGGAGCTGGCTGACCAAAGCGGAGCGTCAGAAAAAGTCGGCTTGACGTCGAAGATCCGGACACACCCCGCGGTAGGCGGGTGGAGTCACGTGATGGGCGTAATGAAGTGATACGCTCGCCATGAGTCTTGCTATAATGCGACTTGTTGATATAATGATATGGATCTGAGTAGATGGAGAACGCTGCTTCAGGGAGATCGATGACTTGCGCTGGAACACACCAAGCTACAGCTTAGTCAAGGGCGCAGATATTGGAGCAACGTACACCGATTACGACTTGCGTTTCTTGATTGTGTGTCCTGTCCAGTGTACTAGCAGATGTACATGTACTACTACACTGGGGACGAAAGCCTGTGCTCCTCTGACTAACGCAATACACTAGACATCGATACACGTCAACAGAATGTCCATACATCAATGTCAGTTTCCTGGGTATCAACCTGTTACAGATGGGGCAACGTCCTTTTGAACAAACCTGAATGATGTGCGTCATCCAGATGTTCATGAATGCTCCACTGGGCTTCACGCGTGCGTTTGAAAGGTTAACGGCGGACAATTTATCAATCCACATGGCAGTTATACATGCCCCTGTGGTCAGAATTACCCAGCAATGGAGTGCATGACACAACAAATACGACCGGCTGTACAAGTAAGCTAAGGAACATACTGTCATGGTGTTGTGTGTTTCTCCGATAGCTATAGGGTACATTTTCTTGTCATCTTCCACGTTGAGATCACGAAGTAACGACATATTTTTTCCAACACGCCTTTTTCTGGCAGAGCTGTGTCCGTTGTTACCGACATCTCACGTGAGCATGCATATGCAGATTATGGGCTGCCATGATTGGTTATGATTCTCCCGCTCTGAATGGTCTTCCTAAATGATTTTCTAGTTTTCACCGGCAGTAGTGCACGTGCATAGCGGACTGGAATCTTTGGAGAACCAGCCCCTACCCGACTGAATATCACAATTTTAAACACTCGGCCAATCCGCCAGTACGTTTATGATTCTCATGGCAAGAATGGTCTAAAGTAGATTAATTGTTGAATTATTCCTGCTCATGTTGTACCCTAGTACTTTCAATCACAAAATTTCGGGTTATGTGATACCTATGAACGTCACAATTTCGTACTTACCCTATAGACTATCTGGCATGGTATTAATCTCCGAGTGATAAGAAAACGTTTCAGTCTCACAATTGCTGCTAAACACGACACGTTGAAGCCATCAACTGTTATCGTAGGCTGTACACTCGAGCTCTTGAAAGATGAAAACGCCTAATTTTTCTAATGCCCCCAGGTACATGTCCATCCTGACCTTCAGATGCACCAAAGACATATACTCTTGAAATTCTCCATCTAACATATTTTTTTGGAGTAACAGTCGACAAGCTCATTTTGGTGTGAGGTTTTCATCTTTTATTCGACTGTAACTATCTTCGGACTAAGATTTTCGAACATCCCTGTAAATTTATTTATTTCAGCTAAGTTCGTGTGGAAGTGGTAGTACAACCCAGGAAGACAATAAGTTTGAAATTGACAGGTGATTCAACATATCAACGCCCTTTGCAGATGATGCACTACTGTACCCAGCGCTCCAACTGCATTGATAGATTTGTTGATATACTATTTATTAAAGATATTAAAGGGTTCACTGCCACGCACCCACAGAATACGATAAAGGGAGAGGAAAGGAAAATTTAAACTAGGAAGTACACACATACATGCGGCCGAGTGAGCAAAGCGAGCGAGTTTGTGACCACCCGTCAATCCTGATCTATAAGCAGACACTGCCGAAAAACGCCTCCTACCTCGCCACGAGAATACTACTCGCTCGCTTCGCCAGCGCGGAAACAGACAGCACAAGGTTATATGTACGGATGTGCCGCGTACAGTGCAATAAGGGCGAAAGTATAATACTACATTTATGTCTGTGAATTGACAAACCACTTGCTACTCGACAAGTCCTTTCATGTATTACTAGTATAATGATGGTATAAAAGAACTAAACACGCATGTACAGAGAGGAAAACGGCCTACTGAGAGCACGAAAAGAAAAAAAATCGACGCTTCCACTAGAGGGCTTTGTTGGCAAACGAACATAAATTGCACGAAGGTGAGCGAGAGATTAAGAGTGGTGGTGTTGTCTAGTAGGGTTCAGAGCAAGAGGAAGAGATTGCTTAGGAACAGAGGGTCGCGATTCGGAGAGGTCGGTGCGGAGACGTTTGGGGCAATTGACGGTTTAGGTGGGAGGATAGAAGATAGGTTTACAATTTGAGCGGGGGACAAGACTATGTGGTCATGACCTGATTTCTACGTTATACAAGCTTGGAGTGGCCATGGTAGGGAGCGCTCGAGTTCGTGTATGATTGTGGGGGAGGGGGCGTAGCGGTCAGATTTGCGTGGATGGAGGGACATGGGATGTTTCTTTAATTAGAAGGAAGTGGTGAGTTCCATGAGGAGAATGTGGGTGTTTGAAATGAGATAAGGACCTGATCGCAAGGGGTTGTGATGACGTCTAGAGGAATGGTTGATCACGAAAAGGATAAGTTGTCAGGGACATCAACGTAGACTCGTGGGGAATGATCGGTCTTTTGTTGGGCTGAGGTATTAAACCAACGTTAACAATGCATATCGCAACCTTCACAACGGTGCACAACAGCAGGCCCACAAAATATATGTAACAATAACAGTCATAATGGTAGTCTACCTTGCACTCCTGGTTCGCACGATACATAACGGTACATTACAGGTACATAGCGGTAGATCTACCTGACAGAACATGGTCTCTCGGAGGTTATGTTTGGATGCGATCCTTTCCTCACCTGCGACTCCGGCTTATCGCTCATCTTCGCTGTACATGATGTGTCAACAGCGTCGGTTCGCAGCGAACTTTCAATGGCTCTTGGTGGGGGTAAGACTGAGTGCCCAAGAATATGTACTTTCATTTTACGGCTCCGAATTAAAAATGAGGGTTCAGGCGCCTTGAATTTCAACATTTTCGAATTCCCGGGGGAGGATCCCCGGACACTTTCTTTATCCTTGTCCTCGAACAAAAAGTTTCTGCCAGCCGCCGTCTTGGAAGAAGAAAAGCAGCAGAAGCAACTTGAAAGAGGCTAATTTTGGTTAGCAAGCAGTCTGTGAAAGAAGGACATACTGGCGATAGTTCTGCGCCACCTTAGCTAGAGAGGGCCAATTGACACATCGCAAAAAGACTGACTGTCCTTTGGCGTATCCTACGGAGCACGCAGGAATCTGTGCGCATGTTGGAGGTACAGTTTAACTGTTACCTAACATAACTCTAAGCTAGTCAATCCGCTTAAGTAGCCTCGAGAAAAGCCACTCTTGTTTTGCAAGGCCCGGCCTTCCTGTGGCTGTCCTGTCCCTTTTTCCAGTGCGAAGTGTTTTCGGGTCGGAATCAATAACTGGCAGAAACGGCCAACTTTGTTATACCTTCACCAGGTTGTTCGTTGTGGTTGAAATTCAACAGTTCTTGGTGGACTGAGACGGCAGACTTAAAGTCTTCGATTTCGTTTTCTCTGCATGTTGCAACACAGACAGCCGACCTCACGCTGCTCGCTTCTTTCCCAATATATCACTTGGAGAATCTGAAACCCAGCTCACCGGCCACCTGAGGTGCTGACAATATTAGCCACTCCAGGTAAGAAGTGTAATTCAGTTGTAGTTCGATACATGGGTGTCTGAAATTGAAGGCATGTGTAGCGGAGGCTGATAAACGTCATGTTTGACGATAAACATTGCTGATTCTCTGTTATGAGCTCGTTTTCAAGTTTCCTATGGGGCGATGTTTGCAAAGGTTTCGCTAGTCAATCAGCGCAGACCATACCGTGGATCAGCGGATCTATTGGTAACATGAACGCCACACTGAGCAGTTAAACAACATTTCCGTTTTCGTCAAGAGCCTCACTTTCACTTCAGATGACAGTCTAAAAAGTAAAATTAATTAACGGCCATTGTCCTCTTTCCTGTTGTACACTGGTGTACTGTCTCTGCGGCTTTACCTAGTATTTATCTCAGTCCATCAGTTAGTCAGTCATTCAGTATACAGCTAAAGAACGGCTGTACCAGCCTCTGCATTTACAACAAATAAAATTAACCTGTGCGTACCATGCTTTGCCCATGGCACGCAGATGATTTCCATACAAAGGTTAGCGGTTCGTTTTCCAAGCTACTTTCACATCAGTAATAATGGTATCATATCCAAATAAACGTATGCGTACACTTTAGTCTGTTGGTTAGGAATGCTGTTCTGAGGTCAATGACAGGAAGAGTACTTTTTTCTCAGTCTTTCAGCGCAAGATGGCGTGTTTGTCAACTACAGCAAAAGTCAGCCTGGGAGCTTGGTGTGCTCATGCATGAACTGGTCACTGGACGGTCCCCTTTTGAAGGTTAGTTTATGATGACCTTTTGCAGTGAAATAACGAACGTCAACCACAATGTGGACCAATTGCAATAAGCCAGATATGTGTCAGTGTATATATTTGCATCACGTTAATTCATCAAGGCCTGCTATTTAGTAATATGTGGTTCTATGTACATGTGTGCGAGTGTACATCAGAGCAATAGAAAATTAAAATACTCTTGGGCAGCAGTTGAGTTGTGTATAGACTAAGTAATCACGTCTCACTACCCTCCATTCCTACTCCATCTTCCACTCTCGTTTTGACCTCATTTGGCTCAAACATCCATTTCTTTCTCTGATTAATTCCTTGTTTTTTATTTCTTTTAGTATGCAGAAAACGAATGTACAAACTAAAGAAGTTCTTTGGCACGAGCCCTAGGATAGGGAAGTCTAGTCTTTATGCAGCTACGTGTCTATTGACCAGGACAGTAAGTTTTACGACTGGATGATTCGATTCTGAATGATGTGACCAATTGTGGAAAGTACATCGGGAAAACCACAGTAACCTGCTAATCGACTGATGTCGTGCACCTAGAAACCACATGCAAGGAAACGAATACTAAAGTAATGGTTCATACACTCCAATTTAAACGTGCACACATATACAGCGATGACACAAACGCATTCACGATTTGATTGGCCTTCCTCTCCTGACAGGCCCGCAAAGGTGGCGGAACATCTTGATAAGCCTGGTGCACATCAGATTGGACATGTCTGAACTTCAACGCACAGAACTCGATCGTGAACGATCCAGACTTGTCAGTGGTGAGACCACCATCTCGCACTGTCTCCAAGTCTAGTACATATACAAACGCACTGTGCTGCATCGGGACGTGATTGATTTTAACTTGCAACTTTTTTTGGCTGGTACAGGCAAATCGAGCCTTTCAGATTGTCTCGGAGCTTTCGCTATGGCGGGTTCACTTGCACCGAGCCATCCAGTTCGCACAATTTGACTGTACCATGGCAAAACGCTTTTTCTTTCATTCTGCTGTTGGCTGCGTATTACTGGATGTACAGATCACCCTTTACCACTTATCCTGCTAATCTGTTTACCGAAGTGCGCACCCCATCAGTAGCACTACCGCCTGCTAAAGAGCAACACAAGCAATTTCTGCGTGGGATAAAAAAGACATTATGGCCATGCACTACCAGAGGAAAGGATGGCATACCTCACGGATTGATCATCCTTGAGACTACACTGCCTACTGTCCATGAGGATGCTGAAATTATGTTAGTGTCACTTGTGGATGAGTACGGGTGACTTATAAATTTTAAGACGAAGGGGTGGAGCTATTTGTGGAACAGAAGAATATATCAGAGAAACTGAGCTCCTGCTGGTCTCACTTACCTCTGACTGCCGACGCAAAACAGGCTATAGCTTCGCAGATGTCGAGTTAAGGCTGGATACTACTATTCCTGTTCAGGGGGTGCTGGCACGTGGACGCCAGAATCGACAAGGCGCTGCGCAAGTCATTGGTAGCTAGGGAAGCCCAAGCACGACAAAGCTTAAGAGCAACAGCCGCGTCAATCCTACGAGAGTGCCTCTGAAGAATCACCTGAGGACCAAAGTAACTCGATCTCATTCAGCAGAGCCTTGATGAGGAAAGTCTTCAGCGAGAACATCCTTCTGTCGTCCTCTGTCTGGACGGCAGCCTAAAGCGACAACCTCAGTATACCACGATAGTAAACTTCGGAGCTGACTGCACTGGCGCTCGAGTGACGAGCCCCAAATCCTTTCTGTTGATCTCAACGGGCCGGGCATGCACAGGGAACCCTTACCTCGGTATTACATGTACTAGTAGCTGGTGCATAAAGCTTTAACTTAAAGCTTTCCTCCCACCTAGTTCACTAGAGCAGAGTAGACTGAACTCTTGATGACCTCGAAAGGTGGAAGACGTGGACAAGATATGCATAGATGGCGAGTAACGTCACCTACTCTCTAGCGTACTCCATGCAACCTCTATATAAACTGTTTTAGTTATAATGTTGATCAGTTAGACCAAGCCTGATGAAGGCCTCAGTTTCGAGACTGAAACGTTGGAAAACTTAAAAGCTGAGCTGGAGAAGAGTGAGTTGTTTCAGACAACTTTATCCTGGCGAGATGTCCATTAAAAACCATCCGTTGTTAAGGTGGCAGTGCAGCGCGATTAATTACTGGCTCACCAGCTACCTAGAGCTGGCCGTCAGAGCCGTTCAGGGCTGGAAAAATCCTGTCGCCTACTCGGCAATGGCGACCGGAAATGGTTTTTTGCGAGCGACAGCTTAGCTCTAGTGGCCGATTTGGCGAAGTAAATCCTGGCTTCCTTTTTGGCGACTAAAACACGTTCAGTGGTGAAGCACAACACCCGTTTTCTGTAATTTTCACCGGTTTGTTGGCATCCCCGCAGCACCGGAAAAATTTCTGAGCAGGACAATCCCATGGCTCATATAACATGACACCGGCCAACTTCGCTGCGCTCCCGTCGGCATGTTTTATTGCGGCGTAAACCGCGCCCACGTAGCCTATGTAAGACTAAATAGACAAGCAGCATGCGCACACAACAACATTTATAATCTGCAACATCTCTAGATGTAGTTGAAAGTGCAGAATTAGTACTCAGTCAGGCTAGTGAGGAGATAGTACTTTACTTGCCGGAAGTCTTTTTCTTTTCTTGGTCTGGAGCAGACACGACTACGCTTTCTATTCATTAGGCTTTGTTCGAAAGTCAACTTGTAAGAGAGCTTAAAAAAGTACGATCATAATACTATTACAGTATCAGTATTACGTACTACCATTGTTCCATCCACATTGAGTGGGGTTCTTTCTTCTTTGTGTTTTTGCTTTACCGAGCGGAATGCTTTATGGGGACAGCATGTGCTGGCCAAAATTAGGCGAGTGAATTTGAAGTGGTAGTTCCAGTTTGGCGAGTGGCTTACACTGTAACTTTAGTTCCGTAATGGCGACAAAGACAAAAAAAAGTTTTCCTGCCCTGCCGTGCAAATAGCTCATATACATGTACAATGTATATTATAGATAGGAACCCATCGTGGCCCTTGGATCAAGAAGAGGTCGTCACGGTAGCAATTAAGGACCGAAATGTGTACATTGCGCACTTACCATCTTATCCTAGTAACTAGAAATCGACTTTGTTGTTGCGAAAGGCCATTCTTGTCAGGAAAACCATAAACCAATAATTATAATTTGGTCGAGCGGTTAAGAACAGGGCTTTCAATTTCGGCTAGGCGCTGAGTCGCCGCAGGTTCGAGTCCGCCGTGCACTCCAGCCGGTGAAATAGAGAAAGCTTTGTGTTGTTTGCCGATGATAAAGCACTCTACGTGTCTGGAAACTACACTTGTTACTAGCAGAGTAATGCACCAAATAGCCTGGGCCAATAGCCGTAGGAGATTGCTTTAGACATCGTTTTCAAAAGATATGGGTGGCACTCCTATTTAGAAAAACCAATTTCTCCCACTAGGGATGTTACCAGCCACAGACCTCCCGTCGAGCAGCCGGTCGGAAAGGGTGTTGGAAGGTTGCCCAAAGGACAACTGGCCTCAAACAATAGTCCACATTTTTTCTTCCGTAGACTACATTGCTGAAAGTCTGCGGGGACGTGAAGGAGAGGCTAGAGAATCATTTTGTAGGAATGTGTGCGTGCATGTGGTGAGAACTGCTTCATGTTGTTGAAATCTGGGACACTGACCCAGACCCACACTTATCAAGCTCGGGCTTCGCTCATACGGCTCCACGAGCTGCGCTTTGCGCCTCGATGGTTGAGCTAAAAACCTGGTGATATCACTCTATTCACTCATATGAGGGATAAGGTAATCGTGAAAAATGCCTATTTTCCGAAACAGCGCGTAAAAATGTTGCGCCACAGTACAGTTTTTTTTTTTTTTTATCTTTCTACCGATAGTTTCTCTGTATGGACGTACATGTACTCTTCGAAAATTTAAATTTTCAAATTTCTTAACGCTATAGCCCTTCACGTAATACCATAAAAGGCTGAGTTTTGTACGTGAGCTTGGCATTGAGCCCTTTCAAAAACTTTACTACACACACACGGTTTTTGAAAATTTTATCTAGAAATTTAAATTCAAACTGTGCATCCAGCCCTCAGAATTGGACGTGATCATGGCGCCAACCTTAAACTTCACTCGAACGTCTCGCCGACTCAGTCACTATTCTTTCCATCAATGGTTTAAATGTAGAAAGCCTTCGGGCAAGTGCATAGATCTGGAAGGCAGGATTTCCTCTATTCAGGATGCCACCTTCGCTAATCTGTACATTCTCCAATCGGCATGGATGTTCACTTTCTTGTTCTGTAAGGCTTTTCCAGGTCTTCATCACTTGAGAAAGACTGCGTAATGAAATTAGAACGAATGAAAAGGAAAGAGTACAGTGGAGTCTACAAATCTATGACTCCAAATCTGCATTGACGACGTGTTTGTGGGTGTGTACGTGCGTATGCACATGTATATAATGTTTGTGTATGTGTGCATATTTGTGTGAGTGTGTGCATGTATTTGTGTTTGTCTGTGATTCTGTGCGTGCATGTGTTGTTTGTGTGTGTGTGCGTGTGTGTGTGTGTGTGTGTGTGTGTGTGCATCTATATATAAATGTGTGACTATATGTTTGTATGTCTGTAATATCGATACCCAGTGGCTGCGTTAACGTTTGTAACCATCTATGGCTTCGAATAAACAGTACCCAAACTTATTTACACTGTCCAGCCAAGACCATTTCTTAAGATGATTGACCCGTTTCTAGGGTCAGAATAGTTGTAACAGTCTGAACAATTTCGCCGTGCCTCTCTCAGCCTATAGCAGCAGTGACTATTATATAGTACCAAACTTTAACGGCAACAGTTCAAATCAGCTGATTTTCTTCGAACGTGCAGCAACTGAACACATATTTTGCGAGCTTCGCATATGCACCTCGCATTACGGACCTTCTGCGGCATCCAAATCTCCACTGGTGAAAAAGTAATACTCCAACATCAATTGTTCTTCGATGGAGTATGGCCAGAGAATGAAAAATTACTTGTGTGCTAGACCGATAAGACAACTATATACCGAGATCAACAGCAGCGCACGTATTGCTTGCATCATTACCACTTTAGCTCTACATATAGGGTCTGTTGCGTCCGCAAACCTCAAACCTGATTTTGGCCATATTTTGTGTTACAAGTGGATTTTCTGACGGCACTCAGTTGCACTAGTGAGGCCATATAGAACATAATATTAACCTGTTAATTGGAAAAAGGACTGATGTTCTCCGTAGGGACCTGTTGTTGTTTTAGTTCTTAATTTAAAATAATCAGTATCCTCCTGTAGACGTATGCAATGACTTCTCCGGAACTTCAATCCTGATCCAAATGTAATTACTGCTCGCTGCTCCATTTCTCTACATGTAATTATAGGCATTCCACAAAGCTTATACATCACCAAAGAAGTATTCACACTAGCAAAGAGGCTTGTAGTGAACAAACTTGTGGGGTGCGCAATTTTGTAAGTTGATCAGAAATGGCATGTTTTTAATGGAAGGTGACTAACAGGAGAACTGAATTCTTTTTCAGCAGGAGATCGCATGTTTGTCAATTATTGCAAACAGTCAGTCTGGGAGCTCGGTGTCCTAATGCATAAACTGGCCACTGGACGGTCACCTTTTGAAGGTTAGTGTTTAACCACTTGATCCGGCATTTTCTAATCTGTTGAGCAGTGAATGTATACACCTGGTCTTTAAGAAACACTTTGTGCGTGTACCATGATTGGTTTGCTATCCGGCAAAGACCGGGTCATTCCCTCGTTTTCATGTTCCAGTTACGATACATACTAAAACACCAGCCCATTGAATCATGCCAGTGTCTGTGACTGTTCTTTACTGTGCACCTAAGCCTGCAAATAATTGTAAATTATTATACTGTCTGAATGGTGATGAGTGGGTGTGTGGGTGTGCAAGATTGAGTGGATAAGGTGATGTACCAGCGTGTATGTGTTCATGGATGCACGCGTGCATGACTTTCAAACTTAATTATTAACCTCAGTCAGGCCCAGTAAGGAATGGAGAGGAGTTCCCACAGATATTATTGTACTTGCGTGCATGTGTGAATGTATCACGGGGGCCGCGATTACGAGGGCCCCCATGCGGGGGGGGGGGGGG
>JAOWAW010106870.1:0-14336 GCA_028565695.1 Nicola tetela
ATGTTGAGGAAGGATCTCGTCCAAGTCCGGTGCGAATCGGTTGAGTGGTTTTTGAACGCATGCGTTGCAGACAGACACACACACAGACAGACAGACAGACCCACACACACACACACAGACAGACACGAACGAAAATATATATTAGATGATGATTATGTCACGTTTGATGCCAAGGTATAAAATGTTAAAGTTACGTTATCGAATTTACTATTTGCGCCGATCAGCTGCAGGCAGGCGCTGAAAGTGGCACGCTGTGAATTGGGATTCAACGAAAACGGTCTTCTGCGAAATGACGCATGCGGCGGAAAAGGCATTCTGCGAAAAGTCGCGCGACGAACAGTCCTCGTTGAACAGTCACGCGGTGAATAATCTTTCGACGAACGGTCGCAGAACCGCCATTTCTGAAACCTCCGCAACGATCTTATACGCGATAGAATAGTTTGCGGACTGCACAATACCTCCACACAACGAATGCTGCTTCAGAAGGCAAACCTCACCTCACAAGAGTGCGAAGATGCCTGCCGCACTGCGGAGGCAACGTGTGAGCGTCTTCAAAAGATAAGAAACCCGGTTTCGGAAACCGTCGAAGGCGAACGAGCAGTCATGAGAATAAAGTCTACGTTGTCGGGTAACTACCAAACTTGCCACTTTTGCAGGAAAACTCACGTGCGCGGGAAGTGCCCAGCTTACGGGCAAGGATGTCGCAAGTGTGGGAAAGCCAATCGCTTCGCTGCGGTGTGCTGAGGAAAGCAGCTGCACCTCGTTCGCACGGAGCAGACAGACGATTTAGGTGGAAAACTGATGACACTGACGTGCGAACAAAGGGATACGACTTCAGTGCAGGTCAACTAAGTGACTCCGGCTGGGGAAGCTGTATACGCGGTGATGCTCATCAACGGATGCAAAGTTCGCTTCCAGGCGGACACTGGGTCATCACTGATGCAATGTTATTCGGGTGGAAGATTTGTCGTCACTTTTGGAGAAGCCCAAAGTCCTACCGACAACGCGTACAGTGTTTTGCGCATGTATGATACCTCGACTCTTGACCCTGCGGGAACGTGTCAGCTCGAGATCACGAAACCTGTCGCGCAAGCCAGCGTTTGTTTAGAGTTTATAGTTGTTGATGGAGCACCGGTAGCACTCCTGGGGCTGACGGCCTGTCAGTGTCTGTAGGCATCATTTCCGTACACCGGGAAGACAGTATGCTGAACTGTGTCCAGACCAAGCAGACAGAAACCTATTTCGGACTGAAAGATAATGTCTTGCAGAAATACCAGGATGTTTTCAACGGAGATCTTGGGTCCATTCAAGGCAGAGTACACTTGGAAGTGGACACAACAATTCAACCAGTAAAAACGCCTCCTTGGCGCATTGCACTGTCAGTTAAGGATCGCCTAGAAGCTGAGCTTGCCAAGCTGGAGCAGTCTTTAGGTGTGATCACAAGAATAGGTGAGCCAACTGACTGGGTGAGAGACTTATCCTGGCTGAGAAAAAAGATGGTTCACTTTGTATTTGCCAAGATAGGCCCCAGGCCACTTAACAAGTCACTGAAGAGGAACCTGTACCCACTGCCTACTATGGAGAATGTGCTGCCTCACCTGTGCAGAGCCAAGACTTTTTCTGTTTGTGATATGAAAAAACGGATTCTGGCATGTGTGTCTAGATGAACAATCGAGTCGGCTCACCACATTCAGTACACCATTTGGGAGATTCAGGTGGCTTCGCCTCCCATTCGGGATCACACCAGCCCCTGAAATTATTAAAATGAAGCTACAGTTCTACTTCAATTATCTGAACCTCCATTATCCCTGAGTCGGAGCACCTCAATTATCCAAGCATGCTTGCGATACAGTATCGTGAAGGAAAACGTGCAAGTTGTCACCAAATTAGTGTGACATAATGCCATGAACGTTGGCAGTTCAACATGGCTCTTTCAACATGAAAATGTATGTACACTCAAATAGTAAATTAAAACCCAATAAGCTCAGCATTTGGAGTATGGTGTGTGTTGTGATGCCTGATTCGGATTATCCTAACAACTTGGATTATCAGAACACCCTGCCACCTGAAGGCGTTCAGATAATTGAGGTAGGACTGTAGATGAATGTATTCACGGCCTGCCAGGCATGATCTGCTCATTTGGGGCGAGGGTGATTCCGCAGAGGAAGCTAATCTGGATCATGACAGAAACTTGACTCAACTTTTGGAAATAGCACGCAGCAAGGGTCTGAAGTTTAACCTGACCAGGTTTATTTACCAGCAACAGGTTAACTTTGCTGGGTATGTGCTTTCAAGCCACAGCCATAAGCTGGACCAAAAGAAAGTTGATCCAATTTTGAAAATGCTGCTACTGACAAACGTGACAGGAATAAGGTGGTTTCTGGGGATGGTTAACTATCTTGGAAAGTCTCTCTCAGGGCTAGCCAAAATGTGTGAACCACTAAGGCAGCTAATCCGCCATGATGTGGAATGGCAGTGGAACTTTGATCAAGAGGTGGCTTTCAGGAAGATTAAAGACGCCTTGACAACTGTGCCTATATTCTAACATTCTTTGACAAGAAGCTGCCCACAACACTTCAGTGTGATGCCTTTCAGTCAGCTCTCAATGGAGCAGTACTGCTGGAAAACGGGCAGCCAGTTGCCCATGTGAGTTGTGCACTGTCACCAGCCAAAACCAACTACGCCCAAATAGAGAAGGAACTACTTGCTGTGGTGTTCCGCATGGAACTTTTTATCTAGAGCGCCTGAAGACATGCAGCCCAATCAACAACTAACATTCCAAAACAGCTTGAGACCATCTGTTCTATTGTAGAGCTGCAGTTTACAGACCCAGTGATGAAAAGACTTCGGGATGAGACAAACACAGACATTGTGCTGCCAAAGTTCCAATGTGTCATCAAGGAAGGTTGGCCGGACACAAAGGCCCACCTTGCATCTGAATTAGCACCGTGTTACAACTATACAGATGAGCTTGTCAGCGAAAATTGCATCCTTTAAAGAGAGAGGTGTATTCCGTGCAGCATGCGAAGGGATGTCCTCTCACAGCTCCACAAGGCTACATGGGTTTAGAAGCCACACTACAAAGAGCTATGGAAGCAGTCTTTTGGCCACAAATGAATGGAGAGGTGAGAGATTATGTTCAATTGTGCGAGACATGTCAATATTTGGATCCACATCAACAGAAGAGCCGCTCATCAGTCATGAGGTTATTGACCAAGTATGGTCTAAAGTTGTTGCTGATCTGTTTCACTTTGAGGGCAATGACTATCTGATTATGGTGGACTACTGGTCACTTCTGGGAAGTGGACAATCTACACTTCAAAGAAGATCATCTGCAAGCTAAAGCAGCAGTTTGCCTGTTTTAGCATTCCTCATAAGCTGATTACTGACAACGGTCCACAATTTGTAACAGAACAGTTCAAGACATTGCTCATAACTGGAGAATTGAGCACAACACCTCTAGTCCTTACCATCCCCAAGCAAATGGTAAAGCAGAAAGCAGTGTAAAAACTGTAAAGTCTCTCATGCAAAAAGCAATCCATGCAGGCTCTGATGTGTGGCTATCAGTGCTGGAGTACAGGAACACTCCAACACAAGGATTTGGTAGCAGCCCAGTACAAAGGTATAATGGCAGACACGAACGCAAGTTCCCATTAACTTGGTACTGAAAGTTCAAGCAGGTTCCAGTATTCGATGTTGCAGCCAAGGTGCCAAGCTCAACACTGACAAGAGCAAGCATACAACCAAGGAAGTAGGGAACTTTCTCCTTTGGAACTACCGGATCGGAAAGTCTGCGCATATGCTGCTCAATGGCAAATGAATTTTGGCGAAGGTCTGTCAACAGAAAGGGCCTCAATTGTACATTGTGTGCACATTGGGTGGAAGTTACTTCCAGCGGAATTGTCAGGGCATACGATGACATGTACAACCAGGTGCAATGGATTCTGCCCAAGAAGAGCTAGGAAAGCAGCAGACTGTAAGCTTAGAAGATGAATGAGGCAGGTGAAAATGAAGAGAGAGACAACGCTGGAAAAAATGCAGAGGATAATAACAGTGACACTGACAATGCAACAGCTGAAGTACCACATACGCAGACCAGGAGTGCTGGGCCGTGTGGTTAGACTGCCTTTGAGATACCCAGACTATATTATAGACAGAATATGTTTGACCATGAATGTGTGGAATTTGTGACTGTGTTGTTGTGTACAGGTAGATGTGCCCAACTTTGTTGGAATGGGAGATGTTAATGTCAGGTACAGAGTTGTGTGTTAACACCGTTTCTTTGGTGTTTTGTCATTGTGTTGTAGTGTCTTTGCTCGTGTATTTATTCAAGGTAACATTCCCTGCTCTGTTATGTTTTCCATGCTGTCTTATGAGAACATTAATGATAAGTACATAACCAATCATTTTCTCATTCACTTTACTCCGGCTGGGAGTGCACAGTGGACTCAAACTTGCGGTGACCAAGTGCCTAGCCAAAACGAAAATCACATGATCTTAACCGCTCGACCAATCTGCCAGTTCAGAAAAACTGGCTTCATGGCAAGCTTTGAGACTTTCACACATACATGTATGTACAGTACAGTATTATCACTAAAGATGATTTAACAATTTTTTTTATTATTATAATTTATGCATCATGTCCAATGAATGCCCCTTGATCTGCTCAGATATCGATAGTACATACATGTATGTAGTTGAGAGTCACTTATCCGGTTGTCAGTTATTCAACCACGTTGGTTATCTGACAAGGCCGTTTCAGGGTCACTCAAGTACAAAAACATGATTTTTGACCATTGTATCATATTCACAAATGTAACGTTTTGCACACAAATTCATTCAATGCATCCTTTTCTGTGCACATGTATCCATCACTTCTCTGTTGTGAAAATTTGCAAATAAGTAAATATGAATCTAATCAATATGTTGTAGTCAAATTGTCCTCATTGCGCTGAAAAAAAAGCTTCAGTTATCCAACATATTCCCTTATCCAACAGCGGTCCGGTCCCGAGGTGGTCGGATAAGGGACTCGACTGTACTGTATAATACCGCACTGTTTCTGTCTATAAGCCCACCCGTGTAGAATACACGGTATGCGTACGTATTAGACATATCATTGTCCTGGTAATCATGGTAACAACTGGACCACGTGCATGTTGGATGTTGCAACATGTACGTACCACATTGTGTAGCCGTAATCCCCGTCGTAATTCAGAAAGGCTAGCTGGTTAGCTGCTGAAACTTGTGCTTGCGCCTGCAAGGAGCTTGGAACTGCGGAAAATGGCGTTCGCGAGAGGCCTTGGTCGCCTCACTTGGTTAGGTCTCGGTGTTGCAGGAATTGGAGCTGTAAACTCTTGCCTGTATAATGTAGATGGCGGACACAGAGGAATCATGTACGATTATTGGAGAGGCGTTTTACCGACAGTGCAAGGAGAGGGAACACACTTCAAGATCCCACTGCTGCAACGTCCTATAATTTTCGATGTGCGCAGTAGGCCAAGGAACGTTGCTGCTGTAACGCCAAGCAAGGATTTGCAGATGGTAAATATTACACTGCGAGTTTTATTCCGCCCTCTTCCTGAATATCTGCCAAACATTTACAAAGAGATTGGACCGAACTACGACGAAGTTGTGCTCCCCAACTATATTTATGAGCTACTTCGAGCTGTTGTTGCGCAATTTGATGCCAGTGAGTTAATCACCCAGCGAGAGATTGTTTCACAGCGGATAAACGAGTTGCTTAGCAAGCGAGCAGATGAGGCTCATCTTGTGCTGGATGATGTTTCACTAACTCATCTCACGTTTGGCCGGGAGTTCACTCAAGCTGTAGAGTTGAAGCAGGTTGCACAGCAAGAGGCCGAACGTGCTCGTTACGTGGTGGAAAAAGCAGAGCAGTACAAAAAGGCAGCCATCATCACAGCAGAGGGTGATTCTAAGGCTGCTGAAATGTTGTCTGACGCTTTCAAGAAGGTGGGTGATGGTCTTGTTGAACTGCGAAAACTCGAGGCTGCTGAAGAAATTGCGGATAATTTGTCGGGATCACCGCAGATAACCTACTTGCCGCAGAATCAGAATGTCCTTCTCAGCGTTCGCTAGATATGACAGACTCATTGTTGTGTTTTAGTGCCGTGTCACCTCCACGGAATGCGTTTGCATTCGCTTGTAAATGCTTTTTCTCTATTACGTCAATGATAGCACATGCTGATTGTGTTTGCTGGGACACTGCCACTTTGCTGGAAAGAGTTCCCCAGTGCTTTCCCTTAAGCTTAGGTTGAATAAAACTTTGAAAGGCTACTCCATGAATACACTTTTTCCATTGGCTAAGTGTTTATCTTCTCTTGCAAGTTTCAGTTTGATTCCAAAAACATGCCAAACACTTGAAAAAATTGCCATATGATTTGCTGGTCAACCTTTTATTAAAGGATAAAAGGACATTGCTTTGTAGGTTGACTTCTGTTTTAGGATTCTGGTAGCATTTAGAGGGCAGTAGTTTCTGCTTGCAAACTTCTTAAGGTCAACACATTTTAATTCTATGTTTCTTGTCACCCATTCCTGCTGAGATCAATGAGGGAAGTGGAAGAAAAAACAGACATTCGCGGAAAAAGTGGACAATGGGCAGTGGTCAAGGTAGTTGGCGTTCCGTTTAGAAATTGCTAGTATCATCAGTAAATTGACCAAAGAGACTGTTACAACGGAGTCTTTAATGGACCAACGTCAGACTGCCATGATGGTATGGTTCCACACTGGCCTTATTTCAGGGATTCATAGAGTGTTTTGTATGTCGTGCAAAACATCAACCTGGAGCCACTTCGAAAAGATACCAAGGGAAAATAGTGTCCAGTCATTGGAGATCCGCATGAACTTCTAAGGCTTGCTAGAAAGCCTACTCGTCTTTGCCCTTCAGTCATAATGGGCGCTTTACAATTTCTCTGCTGGAGGTATGTGAACCTAAGTATTTTTATCGATGTCCTTATGATACTTGAAATTGAGCAACTGTTTTTTTCGGAAAAGGTCAAGAATCAATGTGCACAGGTGATGAGAACATTGAAGAGAGTTGCAGAGAAATATAGAATCATCACATTATGGCCTAAAGTATATATGCAGTGAAATAGCTATGTGAATTACATTACATTCTACACTTAATCAATCATGAAGAGCTAGTCAAATGCCCGATAATGATGAAAATAGCAGCTACTGTTTTTGTTGTATTCATACATCAATGCATTGCTTTCTTGCACTATATCTGTTAGCCCAGTATACAGTCCACTTTTACTGTAACAGTCCTCAACTATGCACATGGATATTAAGTTTGTACTGCCAAAAATGTTTTTGCAGTCAATTATCTCGTATACAACAAACTGGAGAGACTTTGATCTTCGCTACTTCAGCCAATGTAAACAAAGACAAACAGGAGGAGAAAGATCCTGGTACAGAAACTACAACAAAGAGGGTATTCCAATGCATTTCACTAAAACTATCCTTGGCTTCATCAGTGGAATAAACAAAGAGTACAGAAGACCCATGTGCTTTATAAGCTTAGGTGTCTACAAGCATTTAAATACTGCCATTTGAATATGTATTGCTTGTTCGTTTCAACAGCAACCAGTAGACATGCACCAGCTACTTCTCTCTTTTCTCATTAGGGAAAGAATGTGAAGGGACAGACAAAAGAGTAATGGATTTTCAAGCTAGTGCTGAGATGAAACTGCAGTCACTGGTGTTGGATCCAAGTGTATCTTCTGACTTTGGAAGGATGATGATGAGAATCATTACATTTTGCCGACATGCAGTGCTTTATTGGTTGGTGCTTGATGGCAGATTAGGGTTTACTTGAACCTGTGGTAACTGAGTCCCTAACCAAAATGCAGGTCACAAAATGTTCATTACCTGCCTTATCTATCAATTGACCAGATTACAGCAATACACTGTTGATATAAGCAATTTTCATTTCAGCTTAATTTCTGTCATGTCATTCACAAGACTATCTATACCAGTGGAATTACCGCTTATCTATTATGTTTGCTGGGTCTTACCTTAATATCAATTGAAGAAAATGTGGCCAATTACTTCTTTCTTACAAGGATGTCTCTGAAACAGCAAAGGCCAAAGAGAGCTTTTTGTGTACAAGCAGCTAAGAATTATTTCCTGTGCTAAGATGGATTTTTCTGCACACCAGAAGCATTTTTGTACATGAACCAATTATGAGAGTGAAAATCAGAACACTCTGGGTTTTTCTTTCATTTGAGAGAGAGGAAACTGAAATACATGTATGCACAAAAATCTTCAGATATAGGCAAGGAAGAAACCACAAACTGTTCTAACATGTGGGCTGTGGCAGATTTGAACCCAGTGCCTAAAGTGATCAGATGCTGAAAGATCTGAAAATACAGTCCTACCTCAATTATCTGAACGCCTTTGGGCGGAGGGGGTCCCTGGGGTGTTCTGATAATCTGAATCAGGCGTCAGAACACACAGTGTACTCCAAATCATGGCTATTGGGTTTTATTTTACCCTATTTGAGTGTACATACATTTTCATGTTGAACTGCCAAAGTACATGTTTATGGATCAGTATCCAAATTACACTACAGTACATGTATGTACAGCAGTTTCCTTGCATGTTTTCCTACATCATACCATACCACAAGCGCGTTCGGATAATCGAGGTAGAACTGTACGACGAATTAATCTTAACAATTTAATGATTGAATTCTGATTGTTATATTAACAAACAAAGTCAAGGTTTATAAGCCTATTGTATTCGATTTTGGGGGTAGAAAAAGAACAGGTGGAGTAAAAACACTTCTGTCATCTCTTGTTTGACTTGGGAGTATCTGTACAGCACTGAACCAGTCTGATGATCTTATGAGTTGTATGCACAATAACGACGATTCTGTGATGTTTCATAATATTTTACAGATGTTACAAGATGAGATGTATGCATTCTAAATCACGTTACATTTTTTAACCCTTTCGCCTCCGTGACGGATCGAATTTCAGTTTCCCTCTTCTTTGTTCTTCTTCCATTATCTCCTCCAATGCACTCTTCCGTTTCAGCGAGGGAGGTTTGCTTTTCTCCACTTTCTTCGTTAATTTACAAAATTCCGCTGCGGCAAGCGGATTAACTTTTCCTCCAGGAAATGAGCTAGAGGCTGGGCGAGAAGAGTTGGAAGCAGAAGCACCGGCTGAAAAGGAGAATGCTACTTTCTCTGACTCATCGTCCCGCTTCAATTCTGTGAACACTGCTTGAGAAGTTTCCTTCTCAGCAGTTCTACCCCGCTCAACTTGGAGTTCAAGACGCTTAGCCTCACGCTCAGCTTCCGCTGCTTCCAATTTTTCTCTTTTCAAGATAGCTTGTTGCCTGGCGACAGCTTCTGGGTCTCGATCAATGTACGTTATAAAGATGCCTTTTTCTGTCGGTTCCACGGTGACCTTGCCTTCGCGGCCAAGCCACATCACAAACTCTGTTAACGTTTGCCACTTGGTGGAGTTCATGTGGATGTGATCCCTATCCTGTATATACTCATTATATACTATGTTGCAGTGCACCCGTCTTGTGCCATACTGCCGGCGAAGCAGTTCCATATATCCATCGAGAAACTCCTGTGAGAAGGCGTCCAAGTATTCATCCGGATTCTCAGCAAACAACAACAGCTGACGCTGGTGCGACTCGCTCATACAGTGGCATTTGAACCCGTTCTCGTCGCGACACTGTTTCTGACACATCTGACAATACCATCGCAACTTTTGTAATCCCTTGGCCTTTATCCGGTTGGAAATTGCCTTTGGTGTCAAGAATCCAGCTTTCTCCTTGCCCATGGCAGAAAAATAGACTATTGAACACCAGGAAAGAAAGACTCCTGCCCCGTTGGTACCATCAATAATTCAGCAGCTTGATTCAGCTAGTATCAGTCGACTGCTGCTGGTCTCCGATACTTCTTCTTCCTTCAGCTGTTCAGCTGCTTCAGCCAGTTCGAACCAAGTTCGAATACCAGTTCAACATGTTCAGCAATGCACCAGGATCAGCAGCAGGAGGAGGGCGCATCATGACTCACCCGGAGCATGCGCGACGAGGCCTGGCAATCATGCATAGCCTAAATGATCACTGCGCATGACTCTCATTATCTCGGTAATCTAACTTTGGTCCTTCCTGGGTGGGTATGTGCCCGCCTGTTGTGCGTCATTGAGAGTGACATTTTCTGGGTATTGGCCCATATCTATGGCATTATTTGAGCATTGCCTCAAATCAACCTCACCGGCTTGGTATTGACTCGCAACCGAATGTGCAGGTGCATGTTCGTGATTACCTACGCCAGTAGTAGTTGATCCAATATTGGCTGGATCTGCTGACTGAGGCAGTGATTGGCCGTACTTAGCTTCACTGTCCCCTGCTTCGTCCCTACTGAACGAGAGGGGCGACATGGGTTCTATTGAGCCTATCAATGACAACGCGTCATCGTCGTCAAGTGAAACAGAAATCGAAAAGGGCGAGAGATCCATATCCGTAAAAGAAAACTAGCCATCAAGTATTGACTGACGATAGTTCTTCCAAAAGAAATCAAGCAAGCTGATGTAGCTTGTCAATGTCGATATGCGAACGAGTGCTAGCCGACTCTTGGAGCGAGCGAAGAAAAGGCCAGAGAGGAGGCATGGTCTTCGTGGTTTTATCAGCTGCCAATGGCAGCCCGCCAGGATGGATAGCGTGCGCTAGAGCATGTTGAGAGTGTGATCTACGAAACGCTATTATCTGGGTACGAGCTATAATAATGAGAAAAGCAAGTGGATAGATAGAGGCCTAACACACGTGCACTGTCACATTCGAAGCCAAGGCTCCGAAGTGAAATCCACAATCAGGGCTGCTACATGTACACCACTGTCAGGTAGGTAGGTAGATCAGCCACAGCCGCCGGCGCACTGGTCACAGCTGCAGTAGGCCAGCAACGCTCGATCTACTAGTGACTGTACTATAGCTGTATCCATTCTTCTTACTACAGCTATACAGGTAGACATGTCTATTAGCGCAAGACCGTCTCCTACTAATGTTGTTTTGGACCGCGCAGCTAGCTGATAAGGAGGTATCTTATTTTGTCAGGACTTTGAGCAACTTGATGCAGGATGAAGTCGCGAAAGTCTCGCCACGAAACCGCGGTAAGATTTGATGGGATATAATGCACCAAACCAGGGTTTTCCCCTTTGCGAAATTGGTAGGTTAGCGCTCCAAAATCAAAGGATAAATTTTTCCAGGCTAACTCTAGACAGGATGATTTCGGGGATTAATTTAGCATCAGACAAAAGGACTGGCTTTTAACGGCAGATCTTTGTAGGCAGATAGAGCTCGTTGGAATTGTCTCAGCTTTGGCATGGAGGAGTGAATTGCCAAGCTGGTCAATACAGACGGCACTTTATTTTCAACCAACCACACAAAACGAAGAAAACAACAAAATAAAGAGATACAATTAGACCGATACAAAACCAATTCAGTGGGCACTAACACAAGGAGTCTATGGAGAACTTATGGACGACCACAGGGAAGGGTAACAAAACAATCGGAAGAGAAGGACACCACTACAATTCGGAAATTGCCAAGCTGGTTGTTTGCTATGTGCCAGTATGAAGTACGTGATCTACGAAGTCAACCATAATGTTGCCTAACTTTCTTTCGTATAACTTAATATCCAATGTTATTTTTTCAAGGGAAAAGAGTCGAAAATGTAGCTCATATTTGGGATTCTCGTCATACTACTGATTACCAGAAGTTTCTGTTTAATTTTTTTCCAGTTAATATAATTATGATATACTGTAAGAGTTGATATTCTAACGAGTCGCAAATTTAACGATTTCTCAAAATATGTAGGCTAACAAGCAGAAAATTTAATGATAACAGACTTACTAGTAGTGTTGGACAAATGATATCAGGGCTATTAGTCAGGAATTTTATTTAGATTTTGAGGGAATTACATAAAATACTGAATAGACAATATTAACAGTGAAAATGCAATTGAATAATACAGCAGTAACTTAAGCTGATGACCACACTGCACTGTGGTGAAAAATTATTAACGGTTTTTTAACTTAGCGATTAAATTCATTTTCGCTAACTCACTAAATTTAGTTTCTTGTTAAATTTTCTACTCTTACTGTATGAACTATGAAAGTAGCAATTGGAAGCCCGTTAACCTGAACAAAAAAATTGAGGGCTTCCTCTTTTGCCAAGTTCTGTTATGAATACATGCCTATTTAAAGGTACAGTGTTGCTGAGTCTCTGCAGGTATAAAAGTTACATTAATTTCTCAATTCCTGTTTTCCATAGTTTTCATTCGACTGTTATTCTGCTGCTGATTGTAGGTGCAAGGAACAAATGACAGCAGCATTGTTAGCAAATGCTCCACAGCTCAGCAGGGCTACTTTGATGACTCTTATCTGCAATCTATGGTAGCACGTACCAGCAGACGAGCTCCACTTATTCACCGGTAGGTCATCAATTACTCAACTTTCTTCTCAGCCCACTCTTCACCTTCAGTAGAGTGCATTCTTCTGACTTTCACTTGCATTTTCTGGTTTAGAGGGTACTACATCAGATTTATGACTGTTGATTGTGCCTACAAGTCATTTCTTCAAGCCATTCATCAACTGCCATCTCAGCATTGCCAGGTAAGAGGCATTTAACTGCTAACTAGTTGGTGTATCACAGTAACCATGGTAACTGGTGATATAGTTATAGTAAAATTCTTCTCATTGGTTGAAGGTGGTAAACACATGTTTGCTTATGGTAAAGAGGTTTATGGTTAGATTGGTAGTGGGAATAGCTATATTAATTGACATATTCAGCACATGCTGTTTTCCTTTTCACATCCACATTTCAGAATATGAATTGATCTGTGACAGGTTTTATCACTAGGAGCAGGATTTGATACAGCCTTCTTTCGCCTCACTCAACAGAGCCTTCTTGAGAAATGTACATTCTTTGAGGTAACCTCACAGTGCTGTCAACTGTTGGAAATTTTCTTGCTTATCAGATTTTTAGCTTCAGACAAATCGATGTTACTTCTTTCTATATCAGTAGTCCATCTATGGTCTTTCCGTTGGCTAAGCAACTTCATTGGCTTCATTTCAAGGCAGAGTTGAGTCCAAAATTTGTGTCTTCCTTGGTGTGTATCTTCCATGGACACCTCTTATATACAGACATGGTCATGCATATTTTAGATGCTTATTTTGTGTAGAGATATATTTCTTTAAGTGCCAGTCAAATATCCATGACACATGCCTTAGTTACCTAAATGCAAGGTATGTGCTGCGAGCTGCTGGATATACTCTGAAACGACACATTTTCGCAAATGCCTCATTGTCACAAATGGGCTGTTTTCACTTCTTCAAAAGTAGAAATATTCACAAATTGGACCCTGTTTCCTGGCATTAATTGTTTGTATTGTAAACATTTTTACAAGACTAGTTTCAACATTTTGAGCCCTTTCTTTAGATTTCTCTCTTCTCTTTCTTCTCTTTCATTGGAAATTGAAGTCTGACAAAGTGTGAAGGATCATGCCATTAGTATAAGAGCTAAGCTGTGTATTATGTTAAAATAGTCTCCATAAAATGTAGCTTTGATAAGGGATGATCAAAACGTTGTTAACAAGCTCACATTGGTATGCATATGCCTTCTCCTTAGAAGCTGGTATAGTATTCTTGATTGCTGGTCGCCATTAATCGCTCAGGCTTAGTGTGGCTGAATCAGCCAATGATCGCTATTTCATAACGTGTGCATGGGCGGCCGCCATTTTTCTTAGTGCCTGTACTTCAGCAGCTCAGATGTGTTTTGCAGTGCTGTCAAGCTGCCTTTGCATTGTTGGCCTCTTGGTCAAGTTTTCTCCCACCCTTTCCCACCCTCAATTCCCTTGCTCTTGGATTAGGGTATGCTCTCTTTTGTTGCAACTAACAAAGATCATACTAATGACAATAAAGAGGGGGAGGGTGTTCGCTGTGGGGACAGGCCAGCCGATTACTTGGGCAATCTGCTGTTATCCTCATGATGGGCCTGTAGGGTTGTGCTAAGCTGCAGCTATTGTTACCTTTTGGCTGCAACTGGGCTCATGCCTGCTACTGGGCCATTGGCCGCAGCTGGGCTTGTGCTCATGGCTAGGCCTTTGACTGCATCTGGGCTCAGGCCTGCAGCTTAGGCATTTTGCCACAATTCTGGACTCAGGGCTGCAACTGAGGCATTTTGCCGCAATTTGGGGCTCCTGCCCATTGCTGCTGGGACCCAGCACAACACTGTGTGGCTGCACTTGTCATCATTTGGATGCAGTGCATGGCCTGTCCTCTAGGCTGACCTCCCTGCCT
>JAOWAW010106892.1:0-14330 GCA_028565695.1 Nicola tetela
CTGTCTTTAATGACACATTCGTCCGACTCAGGCTTGATTCTTGGTGACGTGCCTGTGCATGTCCCAGTCAGCCAGATGGGAGTCGGCGTATTCGTCAGTGCTCTAGTGTTCTGAGGAAAATTGGCAGGTGTCCGCAGACGAGAGGTGAGATCCACGGTGGTCTAGTGGTTATGATGCGGGAGCGCAAATGCCGAGACCCCGGTTCGATCCCTGGCTGTGGCTCTCCATTTTTCCTCGATTTCTTCTCTTCTCTTTCTTTCTTTCTTTCTCTCTTTCTTTCTTTCTTTCTCTCTTTCTTTCTTTCTTTCTTTCTTTCTTTCTTTCTGTCTTTAATGACACACACAAACACATACTTACATACGCACACTGGCTTAGATGATAGGTACATGTGGGATGTGGTGTGTGAGTGATGTGGTGCATGAGTGATGTGGTGCATGTGGTTTTCATGCACACGACACACAGTGTGTGAGCAGTTGCAGTTGTAATGTGGTGCAAGCCTGTCTTTCAAGTTAGTTTGAATCTTGCTTTTCCTTGTACAGCCCTGGAACCAGCTGCCATGTCTTACAGCCCTTCTGTCTCAATTAGGTCCCAAAACAGATTGCCCTTAGTCTTGTACTAGTGTTGAAGGTTATTTTCTCTCTCTCCACTTCGGTTTCTGTACAGACTGGCAGTGATCGACTGATGAACGGGCCAATTGCTGCTGTTGTAATTTTCATTTCACTTCTTGTCTCAAGTTTTTACGTGTGAGATGTGCTCTGTTGCTTACATCTTTCTTTCCGAATTGACTCACTGCAACATATACTGTTGTTGTACAACAATCAATTGCTTGTCCTGACAATTCAATCAGACACAACAGTGTACAATCAAGTCTTGGTGGATTTCAAGTAGTGGGCGAACGAAGGTTCGAAAGGTTCGTTAGTGAAGGCTAATATGAATGAAGGTTAGGCCAGATGAACCTTCATTAAAAACATTCATTTAGAGAATATGGTACGATAACATTCTGCTCACGCTGATTTGTCATTTTGTAAGATATAGTAGCCGTCGAGTATACAGATCTAGATCTATATGCAGCTACAGGGATTGTGGAGTACAGTGCAGCTTGGTGTGCAAACTGTCCGTGCGGCCACAGCAGACTACATGTAGACATGTAGACCAAGTGCCGTCTACATGTCAGAAGAGTAACTACATCATGTACACGGAGTTTAGGTAGGCTAGACAACCTATGATCTCCTACTGCTCCACACAAGTTTATATTGAAATCTGCACTGAAAATGCACAGAACCGCAATGAAAGGAACGACAACTATTGCCACTCAAAGTAAAATCAATCTATTTTCGCCAAAGCTCATCCATCCGTGTTCCGCACCCAAAGCAGTGCACATCGCTGATTTCCTGGCCCGGTGGTGTTGGCTGAACGGTCAGCCTCTGAGTATTGTCAGGGATCATGGCATGTCTAATTTGGTCCGCTTTTTGGAGCCTGGCATGACAAACCCTGCCTGTTCTAGCGACTTTGTCTTGGCTCTTCTCCTTGTCAGGATCATCACGGATAAGAAGAGATAAGGCCTTAAGCCAGAAATGGTCAATAATATATATGTAAATATATATACAGATATATACATATAATATATTATTTTTTGCATCATAATGCAAAGTTGCTAGGGTTGGCTGAGGAAGATCCAGTGTAAGTCATGCCTCTGCAGTCACTGTTGGCTCCAGCAGTAACTGCCACAGCCTGAAGCCACGACAAGAGAAAAGGAAGATCTGGAATTGCCACACCTGTTTGATCTTGCTGGAGCAGAATGACCTGATGCACCTGAATCTCCATTGCCACGCTTGTTGCTGCATTGTTCTTTTCCCTCTAATTGTCCTTTCTTTGCCATTTCCGTTCGTTAGTAACAGACTAACAGCAACCCTTTACCATTCTAGTTGTGGTTGCAGTTTTCTCCATTTTGCTCACCTTTTTCACCTGCACACAAATTTGACAAACTTCTTCATTAACAGTCTCCTTAATTTACTATGTATTGGTAATTGAAAACTGTCTATGCCTCTCTGCGATACGTGCGTTACGGATAAACTTGTGACTGAAAACTAAGAAAAGGAAGTTGAAAGTTAGAACCTTCTAGAATATCTTTGTTTAGCAAGAGAAGGTTCGTTAGTGTAAACAGCACCTTTGTTCGCCCGCTAATTTCAAGGGCCATGTACATTGTGCTCTTGCCGTCCTCAGTGCCGCAAGTAGCTTAAGACAGTAGTCAAGTCATTCTATCATCAGCTTCTCCAGGCTCAATGAGAGCAATTATGATTGTCTTATGTATACCAGCTTGGGTATACATTTTGTCAATTTAGCTGCTCTGTGCATTTGTTACATGCAGTGAAAAGAACCGCACCTGGTCGAGATGTGACAGGCATTCCTCTTGAAGAAGGCATGCCGCTTCTTTTTGACATTGCTCAGCTGTTTTCACATGAGGAAGATGTTCGTGCACTAGCCACCTATCTCCTCTATGGCATAGGGAAAGGTGGGACTGAGTACCTGGAGAGTTTGAAGGATGGCATCCGTCCACAAGTAGCTGCACATAAGGTGATGGAGTATTGGTGTTGCAAGAAGCCTGGCGAGGCGTTTGGTGGTGATCTGCTGTCTGTACTAAAAAAGAGGGCTGTCAATCCTCGTGCAGCCAAAGACTTCCAGTCGCAGCTTGTGCCAAGTAAGAGAACTGAATTTAAGTCAGATAGACTAAATGAGACTGCAGCCATCAGTGTTATTGCTACAGCTATTCTAGCAACTATATTTTAACCTTGATGTGAATTTTTGTTGGTTATGATACCTTGAAGGATCATAGGGGAATCCATTATTTCTGTAACTGCAGATGTGAGCAGTGCAGCAGAAGAAGACCAAAGAGGAAGTGAAGAAGAAGGCTTAACCGAGGACATCCATCAACAACCAAGCAAAAAGAAAAGAGTAAAGAGGCCTGAAAATTGGTCAACTGAGGGCAAACCAAGGCATCACGCAATGTCACCTGAGGGCAAACCAAGGCATCACGCAATATCACCTGAGAGCAAACCAAGGCATCACGCAATATCACCTGAGAGCAAACCAAGGCATCACGCAATATTGCCTTATTGCAAACCAAGGCATCACGCAATATCACCTTATTGCAAACTAAGGCATCACGCAATATCACCTGAGGGCAAACCAAGGCATCACGCAATATCACCTCTTGTTTACAGTGATACAGCTCAAGCAGGAATAAGTTTTCTGGAAGCTGCAGGTGCAGTTTTTCCCAAAAATTGTAGGATATCAAAGTTATAGTTTCCCACAAGATGCTGTTTATGTATACCAATAAGGCCTATCAGAATAAGTAATTGTTGACACTACACCTCTGTTTGTCATTGGCCTGCTTTTGTCTGTACGGAATGGCAAAGACTGCACTGATGTACTGTGATTTCATGTTCAACTTGATTGCATTGAACCATGGCAAATAGGTGTTACTGTTGACAGAGGAAGAATTTGATATTTGTGTTGTTTGCAGCTGCTGAGGAGATGGATTCCAGCCTTCTGTGGGCTGTTGATGGTCACGGCCTACACTTAGTTAGCACTCCTGCTAAGGCCTATTAACGCATTCAACTTTTTCCAGGTTTCCTACAAAAGATTTTCAGGAAGAAGTTCCTTCTTTTTCTGTCTTGAGGCACTCAATTATTCCCAGAGATGAAATTAAAAAGAAAAACAGACCACCACCAAGCAATAAAGTAGTCAAGCAAGTGATTCCTTCATTACAGATTATGGATAGTGCATGGTGTTGAATCTTTGCCCTCTGCAGGAAATCGTCATCATCACTTGGGTGAAGAAGACTCGAACAAAGGCATTCATCAGAACGAGCTTCTGCAGAACAGAAGGAAGAAGCGTAGAGGAAAACAAGCATCCCATTGTTCGAGTATGGCAATAGAATCACCTGAAGGTGAAAGCAGCAACGGAGCTCAAGTGGTTAGAGAAAAACCAAGAGAGTCAAGAGCACCAGGTGAGGAAAGTGGGTCTTCTTTGTACACAAAACTTTCACAGGCATTTAATTATCCTCTCAGCACAATGCTATGGGTTTCCTGAGAATACAGCAGCTATGTTTTATTCTGCAGTTTTGCTTGGATAAAAAAGAATTAATGCAAACACGACACTGTCTAAGAGGAATGATAGAAATGCCCGGTTTTCAGCAAATTTCCTCTAGGATGTGTAGATGATTGAGTCTGTTTTATTTTACACTATCAGTCATATGCTGGCTAATGATGAGTGTTCTAATTGAGAGAGATAGACATCAACGCTGGGTACTAACAATTGAAATCTAAATCCAAAAAGACATTTACTTCCACTGGAGTTGAAGTAAATGTCTTTTTGGATTTGAGTGAGTTTTCTAGACAAAGAAAGTCCAATTGAACCAGAATAATTAATTGTTGCAGCGACACTACTTTTTCTCTTTGTGATTGGCAAGAGAGCATTTCGAAAATGTTCTTTTTTTCTGTCTTGAAGCGCTGGGTTATTTACAGGGTGGGGGAGGGATGGATCACCTCCCAGCAACAATGTAAGTTTGAAATTTGATTCCTTCATTGCAGAGTATGGGTAGTGTATGCCATGATGTTGAGTCCTCATCCTCTGCAGGAAGTGGTTATCACCGATGTTTACATGGAGAAGAATTTAATGAAGGCACTTATCAGAAGGACCCCAAGCAACCTGCAAGAAAGAAGCATAAACGAAAACGAGCATTTTGCCGTTCAATCGTGGCAGATGAGTCATCAGGAGATGACAGCAGCAACGAACCTCAGCTGCTGGAACAAGTACTTGGAGAAGAATCAGGAGAGTCTAGTGCACCTGACGATGCAAGTAAATCTAGTTTTGTTGGCATTTAGCTTATTTCCAAGACTTGCTATTTGAAATGTTCTTCAAGGTGGGATTAACATGTACATGTACATGTGTGCACAGATAGAAAAATAGGAATTTCGGCTATGGAACCAACATTACAAAAGTTGTCTTTCCATGATCTGTTTGCTGTGTTCATGCTGTAATACACTACAAATCACCAATCATGCTAGGATTGTTCTACTGTGGTCATTGCACATGCTATAAATATGCCCGGATCATTAGACAATTGAAACAGGGAGTAGAAGCCTAGATACGATATTTAGAAACTGATTGACTAGGGCCAGGAGAGCAAGTTTTCGATGTCATATGACAACTGCCTTGCATGCTGCTACAACAGAGCGCTCAGGAGCAGAACAGGATGTTAATTAATGATATTAATTTTACTATTCCACATCAAACTAACTTTTCCTTTGCTCATCTTTGTAAATCTGATCGTTATACTTCCCAAACTTCTGATCTGCGTCACTGCTCTAACAATGCTGCTAACTTCTGGCTTTAGTCTGGAAATGGGTTCTTGCAGTTTTCTTTCCCAATCTAACTTTGAAACTCTGAGGTCAGTTTACTGCCTCCAATCTCCTGTAACCACTCATCACCAGCTTCATTCAAAACTCTCTTGCTTTGCATTTCTTTGCTCTTACTCTATTTATCACTATAGTTCAGACTCCTCGAACTGCACTACCATACTTTGTATTGTGATGGTTAATAGCTTTCTGCTCTCTCTAGCTACTTATATTCAGGTGGGTGTGGGCTATCTATTATCAAGAAAGAGCATTTTCTTAATGGGAAATTCTGACATGTGCGGCTCTGTGTAAACTTAATAAATACTGCTTTTGTTCTGTGACTGTAGGTATTATTCGTGCTGTCTTTTCAGACAAACGATCACTAAGAAGCTTCAACGTTTATCTGGAAAGACATCTGTATGAAGAGAAGCAAAAGCAGCACATCCTCGGCGTGTTGCCAAAAGAGGTGCGTGACTGCCTTCCATTGGGGTACGAGGTCGAGAGAGTCGACGTTGAAAACTGTAAGAAATTATTTGGGCCCTGTATTTCTGCTCTAGTTGTCAAAATATGAATACAGAAAAGCAGGCACATTAATATTCATCAAAAGTGTGACATGGAATCAATAAACATAAGTCAAATCCTTGAACGGTAGGCATGAGCAGGAATTGAATTGACAAAAAAAACTTGTGCAGGTTTGCCTGTAATTGCACATCTGTATGATGATGAATTTTTCTCTTGCAGGGCCCACATCTGATGGCTGTTCCTTATACAGTCGTTGCTTAACAATTGTTCGCATCAAAGGTGAGCCCAACCATTATTCCAGCTTACAAAAAGTCAAGAACATTTTCAGAAAACGCCTTGCTCAACTCCTGAAGATCAGATCGGATCAAGTTGAGGTCACATTTGTTGGTTGTGGCAGTCCCCTGTCCTTTGTTCTCCTGCTTCCGATTCATCCAGCACTGGAGCTGTCTGACATGTGGAAGCTAGATCCAGAGAGGGTACACACTGCATTTCATGGAGCTTTTGATTCCACACAGGATCCTGTGATTGATGTAACATGCATTTTGAAGAAGGGGACTTTGGAGGCTCTGTCTGAAGCAAAAGAACTACAAGAAGCTGGTGAGTGAGCATTAGTGTGAGCCAACATAAACTTGAACGTCACTGTATCGAGCACATCCATCCAGTTACACGCATAGCATGAACAAATATTTTTCCGAATTTTTTATTTGATTATTCGCCAAATTTGTTTTGTTCACAAACATTCGGAATACATAACTTGATTTAATCGCATTATTTGACAGTATTGTTAAAGTGTGGATCTATAACAAGCAGGTTGTCTCTGTTTATGGCAGAGTGTACATTGCAGTCTACTGTAATTCATCCTGGCTAGAGGTCTCTTCTTTCTGGAACATATACCATAATAACCTGACACCATGGACTATTGTGAGATTTCAGCTGCTCTATGAAGCCATCAGAAATGTGTCTGCATAAAGCAGGTGTGGGTGGGTGGAAATTCATGGGAATTTGGGTGTAAGAACAGTTCCACAACTACAGACAATCCCTTACAATCTGCATAATATGCTGTGTCATTTCGCCACCTCGGTCACAGATGCATATGAGCCAAGTCACACAATGAGGGCCCAACAGCAAGCTGGCTACATGTTCAGAAACTGTCTTCTAATGTCTCAGCACTGTGTGCTTTATGCAGCTGATATTGTCATTAGTAAAATATCAATTAGTTACAATGGTTTGGGATTTTTTAAAGATGCTGTGTTTCTGGACCTTATGAACAGCTATTTCTGTGAATAACTCAATTTGGCAAAAATGGCAGTTGTGCCCTTCTCACATGACCGGGCTCATGAAATGTTATCCACCTATCGACTGTGATTCTGGCTAACTTTCTTAGTTGCAATTGGTTGTGGATATATTCTGTACAGCAAAACAGCAATGTGAAAATATTTTTTCCATAATTTGTTCTTCAGACTCTGCTGGAAGTGATGCTGATGTTCCGGAAGAGACTACTGTACAGGATGTTCTAACATCCTCTTCTGTGCAGACAAGCGGCCAGAAACAAGTCGAGAGAGAAGCAGGTGATCAAGGAGGAGAGAAGTTGTCGAGGCAACCACCAATGACAAGTCATGCAGGCAGCTACGAGAAAGTGGGACGTAAAGGTATTGTTGATGGCTCCAGCTCTGATGGTAGTGCTGGTAAGGGGCTCACCCACTGCCCAAAGTGGGAAGATTAGAGGCAGCATTCTGTAATAGAAATTATGATTACTGTGCTGACTAAGTACCATTAGAGGCCAATACGATCTGTGTGTGGCTGAGGTGAACAGAAGAAGTAAAATAGCGATAGAACCTTGCGTCAACATAGATGAGGATTGGGATTGTAGATGCCTTTGAGTGTGTATATGCTTTAGCATTTGTATCAGCATCCTTGTTCACCTATATGTGTGTGTGTGTGTGTGTGTGTGGGTGGGTGGGTGGGGGGGGGGGGGCATTATGTGCGTGCATCATGTGAGTGTGTTGTCTGTTGTGAGGGTGTGTGTGTTGTGTGCATGTGGGTAACAGTGTCTTATCTAGGAATTTAGCTGACTGGGTCCAAGCTGACCTGACTGCTCATTTTCAACCAGGTCAGGCCAGGAATTTCCAGCTACTGCCTACAATACTCATTTAACCCTGCCAGGATTTTATGATCAGTTTGACTCTGCAGTTGTAACAGCGAATAAAAAACGACATCAAATGAATGTGCTGCATGCAGATCACAGCATGCTGATAGCTAGCCTGTATAATTATGAGCACCCAGTCTGATTGCAGGATATCCAGTGCACCAATAGTCTTAATATTTTTGATGCAATGCTCATTGTGAATCTTTCCCAACATATCCTGGGATGGTGTCCAGTGCTTTATTTTGCACCTCTAGGAAAAATTCATTAAAATGCATTAAGTACATCTCAAGCATTAAACAGCCCCTTGCAGAACATTAAAAGAATCCTTACCATACTCAACATTGGACTTAAAGGGAGTGTGCATAATCTTGGATGCAATGTACTTGACAGTGGTTAATGTATAATGAGGCCCAAATTACAAACATATTCCAAAAATAGTGGTGGCTTTTTTGACATGAATGTATCTGCAGTTACCAGTATATTCAGTGATGTACTGTTTAGTGGAGTATCCTTATACGTATGCAAGGTATGACGTTATGAAAGATACTTCCTTCACGAAAAGTGCTCAAAACATAAATCTTCAATATCGAAAGCTGATAAATTGTACAGAATACGCTCTGACAGTACAGAATGCTGCAGAGACTGGCTGGAGGTGTGCCATATATAGTTGATAGGGCAATGCTAGCTTTCAGCATTGCAAAATCAACTGTTACTAGTAAGTACTACTATCTCTTAAGAGGACATGGCTGCCATACTAGTAGCTGCACAGATTAGCATGCTTAGAGATAAATATTAGTACCGATCAGTGACTCGAGTCAACATCTTTCCCTCAAGTTGTTCACTGGTACGCTAACTGCTGTGGTCAATATGGGCTGTACATTATAGCTACACCATGGAATTTTACAGCAGCCCTACCAAGCAGCCCTTTCATGCCCACTGTTAGCTGCCTGGAAGCATGGAACTCCAGCCAGTGAAAAAATAGAGAAAATTATTGGTTCTGGTAAGATGACTTGGTGTAGGTTACAAGGTCATTTTGTCTTTCCGATATCTGAATTAAAAAAAGCATGAAAAAGCATTTAATGTGGTTTTGAGCATTAAATTAGAATTTAGTGGGCATGCTAAAAGCGTTATTGCCAACATTTTTTAGCATTATGTGTGCCAGCCTAAGCTGTAGATTTACCTACATTCACAGGTGAGATCCATAAAAGAAAAATGGCTGGCAAAATTGCCAGAATGTGACAGCCATGTCCACGATCATATACTGTTCTAATGACAGCTTCCGCCATGATGTTGACCCTATATACATGTACATGTACGTATGTATATGTATATGAAATATTAATGTATGTATGTATATATTTGGTATCAGTAGTCTGGTGTTATTTATGACATGTTATATCTGCCTGTGTGATTGTGTAACCTGACTTGTCACAGAGCATCAGCTGAAGAGTTTGTTTGAGATGACAACAACAACTGCTGCAGTGTCCACTGATGCAACAGTTAGGTGGATTTTCTCTTTTTGTATTACACCTTCCTGAGGAAAGACAAAAACAACCACTAAACATCAATAATAATTTTTGTATTTTGAACATGCAGACAAAACTCCACAGTGCACCAGAAAATACAATGGGCCTTGCCAAGAAATCTTCACTAGAAAGAGCAGGTGCAAGACAAGCAGCAGCAGATGTTAAGGTAGGGGGAAAAGATATGCTAGTGCAAGGATGCTGCAATGGCATCCACTTGCACATCGAATATCCATGCAGTTGTGGTCTGGCATCATTCTTTGGTGCTGTGTATACTGTGTATTATATGGTATTTACTATGCAAGTTAGAACTTGGTCTTTTTGTGGCCTTGTGATATTGATGTTGCAATTGCACATGTACATTTAAGCAGAAATACAAAAAATGTGATGGCAAATTCCTTTTTCACAAAGTTAACTGAACTTGATTTTCTCAGCAATCCTTGCAACTGTAAAGAATGAGATCTGATCACTAGAGGCATGATATATAGGCAATAATTGCTGTAATGTGTAGATAGTAAAATACAGTGAAAAGAATAAAATGCAGCTGTCCTGCTGTCATGTAGTACCCTGCCTCTAAAATCTCAGTGGGCTGTGAATCATCCAAAGCAGCAGAATTTCTTTTGGGGATGCTAGGGAAAGAGGTTCTTCTTGTAACAAGACTGAGTCTAGTGTCCAAAAGTTACATTGTTAAACATATGAACGGCTCCCTTCCATGGGGCCGACAAGTACAACAGCACAAACCCATTAGTGCTAAATGACGCAACAAGTAATCCATAATAGCAGCTGCAGGTGCAAGGCACAACGTGATTGGAATTTACACAAACAGATGTGTTATCCATTACTCTTGTTACATCTCCCTTTCTTTAACAATTACATGTACAATAACTTCTGTAAATTGTTCACTGAACATAATCTTGTAGATATCTCGGTGGTCTGACAGTTCTGCCAGACCGCATGGTTACAGATTCTTGATATGCTGGCTCCGTGGGCTCTGTCTCCTCATCTTGGTCAGCTTCTTCATCAGTTGATCACATTTCTTGCAGCTGCTGTTCATCATCGGACTGATCCTCTTCGATGAAGTTTGTCTTGAGCTCATCAGCTGGAACTAGACGAAGGTGGTGTCTATTTCGACGATACTTGTTTTTGTCGGTTTGTACAATGTATGATCACTTTCCCAAACATTTCACTACTACACCTTTCTGCCATGTTCGACCGTTCTGAGTAGGCTATATCATGACATTGTCTCCTGTCAACAATGGCACTAGATCTCTTGACTTTCTATTGTATGCCTCTTCTTGCTTGTCTTTTTGTTTCGCTAGCAGCTCTGAAGAAGGTATCCACTGTGGTGACAATAATGCCGAGTGCGTTATCATTGTGGTTCTTGTTCGTCTGCCCAATAGCCTCTGAGAAAGGCTGATACCTATGCCTTGTGATGGCTTGTTGCAAAAATCTAACAACGCTACCCATGGGTCTTTGCCATCCTCAGCTGCTCGGCAAACAAGTTCTTTAATTGTCTTGATAGAATTTTCAGCCTTCCCATTGGGGATAACCTGGAGATGATGTAACATGCTGAAACTGCCAATCTGAAGTGAATTGTCTGGACTATTGACAGCTAAATTCCAACCCATTGTCTGAGCGAACCTTTTCAGGAATGCCATATCATGCAAAAACCTTCTTCAAACACTGTATGGCTTCAGATGCCTCTGTGCTGCTGAGATAGTCAATCTCTGAAATATTGCTGAAATAGCCTACTGTCACCAAATACTGCTTAGAGTTGATCATGCACAGGTCTGTAGCAACTTCTTGCCACGGTCTGGTGGCAGGTTCATTTTCTGGTTGCATAGTTTCCTTCTGCTGTTTCTGGGAAAATTCTGACAAATCTCACAACAACTAACATGGTCTTTAATGTGAGCAGTCATACCTGGCCGATAAACATATTCACGTGCTCGCCGAATGCATCCTTCTTGCCCCATGTGTGCTGGTGGATCTTTTCGAGTGCTTCTGACCTAACCGCCTCAGGGATAACACATCGGTGGCCCTTCAAGACCAAACCAGTGTCCACTACAAGCTCAACGCGTATATCGAAATACATTCGAAGCTCTGGACTTACAGCGGCTTTTCGTTCTGGCCATCCTTCAATAATGACACTCCTCAACCATTTCATTTTCAAGTCAGCAGCGACGGCATCTCGAATAGTGTGTAGAAATGACTGTTTCAAACACGCATTCTCTATGCCACTGACTTTCTCTAAACTGGCCTCAAACAAAGTCTGTTGCTCTGCATGATGGACTTCCTCAAAATAACATTGTTTTCCAGTTACGTCGGTGTGCGCTCGCGACAGAGCATCAGCAGACTTCCTGTACTATGGTAAACTGATACCACTGCATTCTTAACAGCATGCGCTGCAATCATTTGGGCGCACTGACCAGAGGCTTGTTGCTAATAACTTGCAGTGGTTTGTGATCACTTTCAACAAGTACTTGACGGCCATACACGTAATGATTGAATTGTTCCAGGCCAAACAGTGCGGCCAACAGCTCTTTCTCTACTTGCGCGTAATTTCGCTCTGCATTTGTGAGCGCTCTGCTAGAAAACTCTACCGGTTTCCCGTCCTGCAAAAGCACCGTCCCAAGTCCTGTACTTGATGCGTCACACTGAATAACCACCAATTTGTCCTTGTCAAAGTACGGGTGCGCTAGTAATAGCGTTTTGAACTGCTCGGACTGCTTCATCATGCTGTTCTGTCCAGTGCCACTCGATCTCTTTGCTTAGAAGCTCTCTCAACGGTTGACAAACATCAGACAGTCTTGCGAGAAAACGAGTAAGATAAGTCACCATACCAAGTAAACGTCTTAGCTCTTGAGTGTTCCTCGGACATGGCATATTCTTGATTGCCGAAACCTTCGCAGGATCTGGCTTCAGGCCATCTAAGGTAATCACGTGACCGCTGTATGGTGTTTCCAACAGCTTGAAGCGAAATTTTTCCGGATTTAGCTTTATGATCCTTTCGGTACACAGACTCAAAAGGGCAACCAGATTTGCGTCATGATCCTTCTCTGCTTCTGCTAGTGTGTCGCCACTTCCGTAGACTGAAATGTCATCAGTAATTGTCTCCACGCCACACAGTCCAATAAGGGCGTCGTCTAATCGACATTGGAACAGTTCCGGGGCTGGGGATATTCCAAATGGAAGTCTCCGCCATTTATACCTTCCAAACGGTGTGTTGAATGTCGTCAACCGACTAGAGTAATCATCAAGTCTCAGATGCCAAAACCCATTTTTCACATCACAGATCGTGAACACTTTAGCACTGGTAAGCTTTAGGAGTACATCATCAATTACGTGCAAAGGATAGTGACTGTGCTTTAGGGCACGATTCAGAGGTTAAGGGTCAATGCAAAGTTTCATCTTTCCATTAGGTTTTGTCGTTATGACCAAACTAGACACCCAGTCAGTAGGTTCAGTTTCTCGCTCTATAACACCAAGGCCAACCAATCACTCAAACTCTGCCTGTAGGCCATCTCTGCTGGCTAGAAGTACTTTCTGCACGGGCAGTTTGACTGGCGGAACAGTCTCGTCGATCTCCAAGTGAATGTCTCCCTGCATAGTACCGAATTCCCCATCAAAGATTGTTGGAAATCTGTCCACAACATCTGATCTTGCACGTAGGCCGATGGAGGCCAACTCTGCCTTGCTAACGTTGCTACTACTGCTCCGAATCGTTTGCGCCACCGCTACAGTAGTCTGGAAGTTAACATACTTCACATCAATAAGAGAGAGTCCTTGTTCTGTAGGGGCACTCAAAGGTGGTGTGGCATCAAGAGGTGCGACAGCAATGAATTTAGTCTGGTAATGCTGGTTGTTCTTAGGATTTCGAATTTCTGTTATGAACTCACCCACGGGTTTTAGTACTGTTATACCATACAGCCTTAATGTCGTGCTAGCTGGCAGGATATGTGCGTGCACATGATTGGGCAAGTGTGCTTTGCTAATAACATTACGTGTCGCCCCTGTGTCCAGAAGGAAACGGATTTTCTCTCCAACACTTCCAACAGTGCGAAAATTTTCTCTGCCGGTGACTTGTCACGGCTGGCAACCATCGCAACGCTCTCTGCTCGGCCCTGAGTGTCTAAACCTCCATTACCACTGTCACCAACCGTATCTGACTTTCCTTCGTTGTGGTGTTCAACTTGTCCTAACTCTGACGTTTAGATTGGAGAACAATCATCAATCTGGCGAATATACTTCTGCGGCCGGCTCTTCGCGATCGTTCGACACAACGCGACGAAATGATTTCGTCTGCCGCATTTGCGGCACTCCTGACCGTAGGCCGGACAGCGTCCCGCCAGATGCTGTCTACCACATCCCTGACAATCTTTGTGACTGCTTGTGCCCGTGTCAGGTGCATCACCGCGCTGTCCGTGTGGCATTTCATGCACAGCGTCAACATCTGCTTATAAAGTTGGTTTTCTTAGGTCCGGCGAGTGGCCATTCCGAGTATCGCTTATCCCTCGGTCATGGCCACGTGCGGTTTCTTCTGCGCGACATTTCTTTTCAACCTTCTCAAGTGTTAGAGAGTTATCTTCCAAAAAGATTTTCTGTGACTGTTTGTCTCTTATTCTGCACATTATCCGGTCGCGCACCATTGTACCGAAATTTGCAGCTTTGCTAAAGCCTTCAGCTCAACCAAGTACGATGTTAACGACTCACCGTCTTCCTGCTGCCTCGTGAAGAACTTGT
>JAOWAW010106903.1:0-14330 GCA_028565695.1 Nicola tetela
ATCCTTGTAAAAGATATATCAATAATAATAATAATAATAATAATAATAATAATAATAATAATAATAATAATAATAAATGCCTTGTGTGCTCTTCTACTGTTGCACGTAATAATAGCTCGGTCTCACCAACGCACATTTCATTACATTTCCCACAACGACACCGATTACTCCTAATTTGCAAAATCGGAATGATGTCAATATGTAGTGCATATTAGGGCGAACTATTTGCAAGTTTTTCATTGAATTTCCCACGACTCATTGTTGATGCTACATTGGACATCGCTTTTCTTGATCAGTGGAATATATAAAGAAGAATAACGAAGGATGAAGTGTATAGTCAAATTTCAACAACGGCTTCTTCATTTGCCAACTGCAGTATGACTGAAAAAATTCGTTTTCCGACACACTTTGACTAGTAGACGCACTGCAACTCCTGTGCAGTTGTCTGGCCGTCGTTGACGGTTTGCATTTTAAGTACGAAGTTTAGACTGAGTCCTGTTCCTTGATGGAGGCTCATCTCTTCTCAGGAACTCAGGAGGACCTTGACTTCTCGCTTCTTTGCGTTATTCTTCACACAGAATCAAATGAAAGAATCAGTAGCAATAAAAACTCACGGTAGTGCCGTGCACGTTCATTAGCGCACGCATCTAAGACATTTAAGTCTTAGCCCCTGGCTGTGTTGTACAATTGCAGTAGTATAAAATGGAGGTTCTGGACCATTCCACAGAAGTGATCCATAACCAACCCATTTTACCCACTACGTACCATATAATGGAACATAGGATTAATCCACGCGCGAATCCATATCCGTTTAGACGCCACGCGCAGATCCGTCGCCTCTGCGTGTATCCGGTTAGGCGTCATGCAACGAAGCGTGAACAGTCATTCCTCGTGCTCGCTATTCATGCATTCATCATACGGCAGATGGGGATAAAAGGGTCACCATTCGGGGACAGTTGGTGATAATACACCAACAAAGTACAGTTTCGTCCCTTATCGCTGCGCTAGTAGGGTGTCAGCTACAAGCATATAAGAGAGTCCCTCATGATCAGAGTTCAGTCTTCACAGTTGAAACACTAACAACTATTCGTGATAAACATTTAATATTGTTTTTTGGTTTATTTAGAAACATGAAAACCCGAAAACATGAAACTTGCGAGAATTAACATCGATAATGATAAGTGTTTGACAAACCTCAAACATAACATTTGTTGAGGAGCAACGGAAAGAGCAACGTTTTGCAAAATATGGTGTTTGCTGAGAGCGTAATTTGGGAACATTTGACAACAGTAAGAAAGAGAAACTCTGCCAATTTAATGCCATCTCCTCTTCGTCACAAAGTCATTGTTCTGAGCTTGTGTTGAATTGTATTCAACACACGGTAAGGAGTAAACAAGGAAGATTTCACCATTGTTTGCAAACTCTTCACTTTTGCAAGTATGTTCTTCACAACATCTAGGCTTGTCACCCCTAGGCTTTTTCTTCCAGATTTTAAAGGCATGGATAAGAAAAGAAAATGGATAGAAAAAAAAGAAAGCAAAAACATTTAAGCCAGCATTGTAGGGGTGTTGGCCCGGGTGCAGACACAGCCATGCTCAGATACACTCCTCCCACATCCCTCACAGAAATCTGAACCGGCTTGGTCGTATTTGTCTATTCCAGGTCCGTACCCACAGTCGCACACTCCGTCTGGAGAATCCAAAAAAGGGTCCCTTTGCGGAAGAAATTTCATCTCGTTTAAATTCACCCCGCAGCGGCACAGCCAAGGAGGATGCCGGCAAAGACAATCGCTGCAAGGCTCCCCACAACTCCCACAGGCACAGTTAGGTGTACCGCACCTCCGACAGCAAGAGCACCGGTACGAAGGGTTCGAGCAGCCTGGACAACGAGTAGAAAAGCGCTCACGATAGTATTCATCTCGCCATTCTGTGGATTCGGAGTCAGAGCAAGTGCAGTCAGTTGGGAGCTTTCCACACCTTCCGCAAACGGTGCCGTACCCCCGGAGCGACCGGCGCTCCCATGTCCACGGCTCATCATCAGTGCAGGTACAGTCGTTATACGAGTTTCCGCACCTTGGACAGCTGGTGTAGAGCTGCTTTCTACGACGTGCAACATCCTCGTCGTGCTCACCCCATGGATCACTGCAAGTACAGTCATTAACCGGTTCTCCACATCTTGGACAAACGGTGAAAACGAACGAGCGCTCTCTACGACGTGCCACGTCCTCATCGTTCTCACGCCATGGTTCAGTGCATGTGCAGAACGATGTCTCCTTTTCACACCTTGGACAAATAGAGAACGACCGCTCTCTCACGCCTGCATCAGGTTCTGTGCAGGTACAGTCATTCTTGCCGCACCTCGAACAAGCCCAATACGCCATGGTGTGAACCAACAGGGCAAGAAAACTTCTTTCAGGAATAAGGGAAGAGCACGATTCGTAGCATTAGCCTAAAGAAGATAGAACAACTCGCCAGCTACTACCACGTCGCTGATGGGTACTTGAACGATTAGAAAAGCCCTTAGACGTATTATAGCAAAGACTAGACAGCGGAAAGTTTCAGTCTGTATCAGCGTGACGTTGGTGTTTCGTTATGTTCAGTCCTCGGCGCAGCTCCAAGGTATATTCCGAAACTTAAAGTTTCGGATCGCGCTCAAAGTTTAATGATCAAGACCCTACGTATCCGGTTGATTTAGCCGGACGGAATCGGTCACACACGAATCCGGAGCCGTTTGGGCGTCATGCCCGAAACCGTCAACCTCTCGAAACATGTCTATTCATTCAGCTAGGAAATCTCCCTGCTTTAAACCACAAACCTTCATGCATGCGAGCACGCCATTGACCTGCAAAAACATGTCTATTCAGCTAGAAATTCCCCTTGTGTGCGAGGAACTATATTTTCCACGGAGCCTTTCTCTCATAGTATTACGCGGAGCCATACAGTCCACGGAGTCTTACTCTCCATGTATTCCGCGGAAAATGACCGAGCTAGTTCTAGGGTCGATCTTTCAGTCGTGTGTCAACTTGGAACTAAGCCAATGGCCTGGAGTAGTTTATCGATTCCTCTCTGTGGGTACTAACGTGGTGGAAGAGCGGCTGAAAGTGATGGAAGAGCTGGGTAAGATTCAGACCGCATTGACAGCTAGGCCACAAGATTCAGAATTGCTAGCACGATTATCTCAGATTTCAAAGAGGCTGGAGGAACTTACCAGAACACCAGACTTGCTGAGTATCTGGGAGAAAGCGAAGGAAATGACTAGGCTACCGGTTACATCATGCTGGAGCGGAAAATTAAGTGATTTCACTACTCGGCGGCTCGTATTCTGAGTTTATTAAATCTCTATCATCTGACAATGACACACATGGAGGAAAGCTGAGGCGGGCTTTATACAGAGCTATATCAAGAAACGAGACGCCATCAAGAGAAGTATGTATTTGGATGAAACGCCAAGACGTGCGCTACACACTTGTTCACAGGCTAGCCATTTCGATCTACACATTATCTGAGCCCGATGTTCAATGTGTGCAGCGTCAAATGTTCCCAAATTACGCTCTCAGTAAACACCATATCTTGCAAAACTTTACTCTCTCCGTTGCTCCTCAACAAATGTTATGTTTGAGGTTTGTCAAACACTTATCATTATCGATGTTAATTCCCGCAAGTTTCATATTTCTAAATAAACCAGCAAACAATATTAAATGTTTATCACGAATAGTTGTTAGTGTGTCAACTGTGAAGACTGAACTCTGAGCGACGCTCTTATTAAGCGCTGACACCCTACTAGCGGGGCGATAAGGGACGAAACTGTACCTTATTGGTGACAGTATTGTCACCAGCTGTCTCCGGATGGTGACACTTTTGTCCCCATCTGTCGTATGATGAATGCATGAATAGCGAGCACGAGGAATGACTATTCACGCTTCGTTGCATGACGCCTATTTTGTTTATGTGTTGTTCAGTTATTGTTTACAATATCTTACAATAACTATGAACTTATTGTTTTTCCATGTAACTCTATAGCATAAGATGAGTTTTGAAACAGTTGAAAGCGTCCGGAAAAGTAAAGCTCTTATTGATAAATATCTCCAAAATAGAGGAATATTAAAGGAGAGACAATTTAAAGAGAAGTTTGATATATAAAAAAAACATTCCAATGAGAAGTTGCGACAGAAATACAAAACCCAGTTGTAGAACAAACTAAGAAAGTGACTGAAAAAGCACAAGAAAAACAGATGAACTACAGAATGCTCTAAGACAGCAAATTACAACAGAATCAGGGTAACATTATTCACCCGCTAGGGCAAGATAGACAGGCATTGATTGGTCAGCTACAAGCATTACAACCACCCCCAGCTCTCGCGGCGGGCCCTCTACAAACACCATCTGGTTCACCAAAAGCTCTAAATGCTTCAGCCTCTGCTTCTCCTGTTAGTGTCAGCACATCTGCAGAAATTGATAACGTATTGAAAAAGTATGATTTCCCTACACCTGGTGTCATAATGCAGAAGGCTTTCTCAAGGGAAATGGATGCTGATCAAATAAAAGGCATCCAAAAAGTGATTGCAGCGACAATAAAAACAATTATTTCGCCTAATATTTCTAGCAAAAAGTCAAAAACCGCTGAAATAGAAAAGGAAAAGTCTGACCTTCAGACATAATCAGTGGTTAAAGTTGTTATACCATCATTACAGCAAGTTACAATTCAACAATCAACTACTGGGCAGGGTATGCCGTCTTCTAAAATACAAAACCCCATACAAGGTCACAGTTGATAGCATGTTTGTTAATCTGTGGATTGATCGCGTTAAGGCATGATGGTAGCCCCTTCAGTGCCAAAATGGACAAAAAGAATTAATTAGTTTTACCCAGATTTTGAAAGTGCTTTTATAAGGAATCAAACTGTGAAAACTGCTTGAAAAAATTCAATTGGGAAGTTACTCAAACAGACAAGAGAAGTTTGGTTTTTTCAGATGGCGGAACACACTTTTCCCGCACGTCGTGGGGCGCTGGCTCCGACAGGCAATCTATTTTTGATTAAAGGGGTTTCCCCTCATGGCCTCAGCGCGCGAAACTGCCTGTACCAAAGCGCGTAGCCTGGGTTGACCCTGTTGCAAGGTATTAGATCAACATGGTCAACGTAGAGTCTATGTTGACCTTCACCAGTCACCACCCTCGCGCGACAGTAAAACATTTTGTTGCTGCTCAGTCTGAGTGACCAGAAAGAACATTCTGTTTCTGCAGCTGTTCATTGGGTTGTTGTAACACTTGCAGAGCTGCCTACCTCTTCGTTCTCAAGTTTTAGATAGAGTTAGTGACCAGCCATGGTTCGTGGTCCAAAGCCAAAAGGAAAAGAAAGCGTTCGATGTCGAAGCCGCACAGCAGCTTTTGACTTACAATGTTGATCATTCTTGGCATTCGAAATCTGACAGAAAAGTGGAAGGTAAAGATAGTCGTAGCCACGAACCTCTTCCTGATGACCTGTATCCGTCGGCACTTGAAACTTCTCGCGCAGCTTTAGGAAAAAATCAGAAATGTTTGGAAAGCACCACAATCAGCGTTCATAATGTTCCTGACTGACGAAAACGGGTAAGAATGTTTTCAAAGAAACAGTTCTACAAGAATAACTGATAAATCAAGGAATGAAATCAATCTAAATTGTGAAAGAACTTCACTTTATATTAGACTACGTGAACAACGTTCCATCTAAGCTTATAATATACAGATGATACATCGAAGAAGTCAACTTTATTTGTTTTATTGCAACGTTTCTGCCTTGAGACTAAGACCTTCATCAGGCAGAAACGAACAAACTGTGACAACGCAGGCAACTTATAACGAAAGTCAACAGGGGGTTTAATATATTGTTAAACCCCTTGTTGACTTTCATTTTAAGTTGCCAGCGTTGTCATGGTTGTTCATTTCTGCCTTACGAAGGTCTTAATCTCCGGCGGAAACGTCGGAATTAAACAATTCTGCTGGTGTAATGTGAACTTTGAGGGAATTTCCAATCCAAGCGAGATATCTTTGAAGAATAGTCATAATGTCAACTACAATTTGTGCATATAATTCTCATTCTTGATATGCTCTTTGTATAGTGTCCACATTCACATAATCTCTGATCGTTCTTGCTTGAGGCATCATCATTTTCTAGACTTTCAATTAGGCAGCGTACACACGTGCCATTTTCTAGATATTCATTTATTCCGCACACTTCACATTTATTCGTTTTATATTAGTTAAATTTTTATGCTGAAAAATGGAACGATAATATGGTAGAAATCATATTGTTTCCTTCATATGGTATGTAGTATATGAAATGGGGCTGTTGGGGATCAGCTCTTTAAGGTGGTCCACAATCCCATTTTATATACTACTAATTGCGGAAAGAAATGGCAACGGGGCGCACAATAGCTACACACCATCAAAAGTAGATGTACCAAGCTTCAAAGTTTCCTGTTGGGCGATGGCCTCATTCACGCGTACTGTCTTTGGAACTCTCAGTTTCTCCAGAGACGTCGTTATCAACCCACAACAAAGGCTAGTCTGCAGGACAGCCGTCCGCAACATGCCGTAATAGGAAGAAGAGCATTCACGAGAGAAAATCAGTACCCGATGCAATATCACCGACCTGAACACCGGTGATATTATCTTAATGTAAATAGATCGGCAACTCGATCAGAAGCCAGTGACGTCATTTACGAATGTTTACCAGCTGCGCTGTAACGCTTACAAGCAGACTCCAACAACCTTGTATAACGCGCAAGACAAAGCAATATTTCAACTTAGCGGTGAGCTCGAGCGGACCGCGATCTTTATTGGCCAGCAAGATTCTGCGATAACTCTTAATGCAGACTCTAACAATCGGAACGTCCAGCGGGATCACTCGGTGATCGATGGAGCTATCGCATGAAGAACTGACATTCGCCATTCTGGACGAAAGCCACCGACTGGCGTGCGAGGTGCTTTCAAATCTCGTCTTGGAGGCTGTAAAGGCTAACTATCCTGATGACTGGAAAGAGAAGGTTTGTGGGAGTTTCTCAGCTTCTACTCGGAACTACGTCAAGGAATGTCTTGAGAACAGCCTGCCCGTGACCGATATTTACGTCGTTTGCAAGATTTTCCGCTGTCATATAAACGACATAGCGAAGTATCATGATCATAGAGGATTTCTATCAGATTCCCAAAATAAAGAACGATTGTCCTTGCAAGTACAAGGCATTGAGGCGGCCAGGAACATGGTATTTCATGGCGATGGCCTATCAGCAGGAGAAGTCCGCTCAAGTATAGCCCTATTACTGTTCGTCTTCGCAACATTGCGAACTGAAGAAGCCTCTACTGAGAAAGTGGTATCGCTTCTCAAGTTTGTGGAAAGGTTAAGCGTAATCAGCTCGTCCTCCGGAGATCTTGAAGGATGTTCTTTACCAGTTCAAGCGTGTGCTCGTGGCCTTTTATACGGAAGTTTGGATGTATTCCAAGAACTGTTTCAGGACCTCTTTGGAATTAAAACACCTCCGGGATTCTCATCAAAATCACAACATTGTGCTAAAACTAATGAAAAGGAGATATCGTCCCTGGTAAAAAGAATTAAGCAGGAAATCCATAAGCCGAGGAAAGACAGCCTTGTGAACAGTGAAGATTTCTACGGTAAGAAGGTGGACAGACGTTCCTTTGTGGCTATTGCACAGAACGTCGCAACATTACGGAATCAACTCACTCACAACAAGCCCTTGAGTGTTTCAGATGTTGGAAAAGGCCTCCAAAATGTCAACACCATCATTTGCACGTTTGGTCTGGCTAGTGGACAGGCAATGTCTGCTGTGAAAAGACTGTCAGTTATCAAAGGTCTGGACAGCGCAGAACACATTAATGTAAAACTGATGCTGAGCAAGATGAGTGCCCAAGGCCTACAGTGTGATGTCAAACATCGACATCGTGTTCTTCGACCGGGCTGTCTCGAGTTTGTGGGCAGAAGAGAAGAAATTGATTTAATATTAACGACTTTGTCAAACCAAAATCACTATCCAAATACAGTGGTGATCATCTATGGCCCAGCTGGTATTGGAAAGAGTTATATGACAATACATCTTCTTCGCATTCTGAAAGAATCACATCCAAGGCAGGTGTGGCTTTGCTGCTCCAGTGAGCAGACACTCTATCAAGACCTTTACATTAATCGCCATTGTTTCTTCTCTGGGTTATGCACGCAGGGCAAAGAAGGGCATTCAAAGTCAGCTAAGCCAAAGAGAAGTCCAAGTGAGACAGACATTGCTCAGTTGGACTGTAAGGAGAGAAAAACGCTTGTGCAAGAGAGACTTTTGGCAGTTTTCGATGATGTCTCGTCTTCATGCCTTTCTGCTCTAGCAAATATCATTACCAATAGAAAACTATCATTAATCATTACCACGCGAAGCACTACAGTGAGAACATTTTTCCAACGACTTTTACCATTTGTGTTAGTTGTCCAACTTCAGCCATTCATGCCAACTGAAAGTTATGAATTGATCAGGTCTAAGACTCAACACATTAAGAATAGTGATGTCCATGTTATTGCGAGAGCTGACATGAAAGAAGTTTTGGGGAATCTACCTCTTTGTGTAAGCATCTACTCATCATTACTAGCATTTGCTGCAAAACCGAGAGTTTATGGTAAGTGTCTAGATATTGACAGTGCTTCGCTGTTGAAGAACTGGCGAGAGATTGAAGAGCAGTTTGGAGATCGTCTTCATGTACGAGGTCTAACAGGAGTGGTACAGTCTTCAGAAAAATATTTGGAAGATCATCCGTTTGCAGTATTTCTTTTGGCGAAAATTTGCTGGACCGATAGCAAGAGTATTCTTTGGGATGTGATCAGAAAGAAACCAGACTCTGGTGTTTTACTAAGCCTGGAGAAAAACCAATGCTTTAAAGTTCCTTGGGTGCGAGCATTCTGTTCTGAGCTACTTGGAGTGTTAGATTACCTCTTCTCTGATGATGGACAAGAGGTGTTAGAGACTTGTCGGAATAATCTCGAAGAATTTGGCTTAATTAGTTGGCACAATGCGGCGAATGTTGTTAAAATTCACCGCCTGACTCTTTCTGCTCTACAAGACCTGTTACAGAAGCGTAGACTTTACCTGGACAGTCTTCTTCCACTGGCCATGGGAGATGCAGAAACTAGGTCTTGGATAGCCGAATGTGAAGCTGTGTACCGGTATCTGGCGGCTGACCAGCTCATTGGCCTTCTTTATCGAAGCAATGAGCTGTTGGCTATTCATGAAAATGATAAAACCCACCACGAGAATATTGATGAAGCCTTTATCTACAATGTTTGCACCATCTTGATGAATGCCATTGAAAGCAAATTCTGTCAAACCATTTTCAAGGATGATTTGACTACCACTGAGAGAATGGAACTGTTCACCATGTTGCTGAAACGGCTCGGAAATGGTCTTTCAACTCTGGGATTAGTGCATTTTGGCACCTCTGTTATCTGCAATTTAGTGAATATCTTGAGGAATTCTCCCGATCCCTTGACTAAGGTAGAAGCCAGATTTCTCTATAACTTGATACAGGGTGGCAGATCAAATCGCATTGGACTTTGGAAGAAAAACTTGTCATTTTATGCAGAAGCACTTGCCAGCCTGCAATATATGAAGATAACAAATCCAGACATTGCTTGTGGGATTCATCTTAGCATTGCTCAAGTTTTAGAGGACCATGAAGGACCATCAGTGCGGAAATATTATCATCTTGAAGCATTGAAAACATGTCCAAGGCTGGTGGCTGAGAATGACACAAGAGAGAAGCTGCTCTGTCTCCGGGAAACTCACAGTGGTTTGGAATACCATACCTTGCCAAACAAGCAATCTGTGTGCAATTGGCATCGATTGCTTCGATTTCGAATTAGAGACAGCGTTCTTGAGCAGACACAGTTAGATGAAACCACAATGGACTGCATTCTCATGTTGATTTCTGTTTTAGAAGAAAGTCAGGAGACTTTGATCAAGAAAATAGAACACCAGCAGCTGTGCACATCTTTAGACAAGGTCAAGCAAGTCAATGCAATCAGTTGTGTGATTTTGTACACTTCAGTGAAAAGCGATTTGCTTTTTCTTATAAATCAGGGTGGTCTGTCTTTGAGGGCAAGGGCAAAGGCACTGCGTGTTTTCAAAGGTTATTTCCTTCCAGTTTCTGACAGTCTTAACAACGAAGACCGACATGATTTTTGGATAGAATGGGCCAGCCTGCTTCAGGTATCTTGCTTTAGCGTTAGTTCCTACGGTGCGTTCTCCCTTGCCTGCGCATGGTCAAACCATTTCTCCAGTCTGTGGGTTGAAACTCTATCTGCAGAAGGTTTGGGTTTATCCTGTGCTGAAAATGGAACACAAAACACAGCCTCTCATTGCTCTCCCCACCTGGTCAATGAAGAAAGGCCTCGTGATCTTGACTGTGGTGGTGGAGAGCACATCTGTAACCAGCTAAGCGATCTTTTCTTTCAAGGGCTTTCCTTTGTGTACAAAGAGAAAAATTTTCACTCAGCCCTCATGGATTTTGTGACAGTATTGAATCGCTTGGTGATCTTGCGCTCTCGGTATTCGAACCTCATGACAGTGTTCCAAAATCCGCAGATTGAAAATTTTGTTCTCCAACACGTGATAGCACTCTCTGCATTGCTGGGAAAAGATTATCATGTTCAGGTTGTTCCAAAACTTATAGCGTTGGAAGAGAAATGTACAACATTGCCTTCTTTGCAGAAGTCCCTTCAACGGACTGTAAGCCACCTCGATGTTCTTTCAGAATATACTCAGTTACGGACTTTGTACGAGCGATTTGTTGAGGCAAGAGGCGCCTTTCAGAAAGGTAATCTCGCGTCCGCCCGTAAAGCTTCACTGAAGTACTGGAAGGAGACAGAGTCATCAGGTATCGTTGATTTCGGCCTGGAAGGAGCTGCAAAAGGTGTAATTGACGACAAAATTAGCCTGCTTTTGGAATGTCTGTTAATAGAAGTCGCTGGATATCTTCGGCATATCTACAGTTCAGAGAAGAAGTACGTGGTTGGTGAATGGTTATTTAAGATTCGCGCTCGGCTTGCAAAAGAGAATGGATGGCTGGTTATATCTGCAGCATATGAAATGGAATACGTTGAGTTTCTCAAGACGAGAGAACGGTGGTCGGACGCCTTAGAGAAATGCCGGGCCGTTGAGTGGGCCTTAATAGAAGAGTTTGGTGGGGACTACTTCGACTGGCTTCCAGACGCTCCCAATGCAACTCATTTGCGTAAGTCACTAGAGCAGAAACTTTTCATGAAATAACGGCGAGAGAGGAATATTCTTCTTGTTCCTATGCCATAGTGGTACAATCTTCCATTGCAACGGTTGGTTTGCGCAAGAGCAACGGTCGTGAAAAGATAACGATGTCTGGACGTTGCGTGCTAGAGGCAATTTCAATGGAAATGCTAGCTAGCCTGTCTGAGTTTAATTTGGATCAAAATTGATCCTCTGTCTTCTGTGTGTGGAAGATGGGCCTCAGTGCTCAGCGGGCGAGTCGTCGTTTTGTGTAAATGACCCTTCCTTTCAGCGCTCTGGTTTCATAGCTAACACAAAAAATAATGATACATATTACTAATCTCTGCACCGAGGTGATCCATGCTGTAGGCGTGTTGTAGCAGAGGCAGAGTGAAATGCATTCGCAAGGAAGTATCTATATCGCTGCCGCACCTCGCACTCCGTTTCACGCGCGCGCACGTGTTTAGACGAATACACTAAGACACATACACAGTCAAGTATGGCCGAGTTCCCCAGCGCGTGGTCCATGGTTCACGGGTGTGCTGCCAACTGTACACAAAACCGTGAGAAAAGTATTTCACCTGTGAACTACGCTACTCTCAAGCCTATTGGCATAAGCTAATCTGCTAGAACCAAGTTTCCCACGATAGCGGCCTCCTTGACGTTTTACACTGGACGATCACTTCCTAACCGTGCAACTGAATTGCCAGACCTTGGAGTTTCTGCTGTCAGAAACAGTAATTATACAAGCCTCAATGGAGAAGTCCTTTGCTCTCGGAACGGCTCCGGAAAGAGTGCTACTACTCTCTTCGTTTCCCTGGAAAGCGATCGTGGCAGCATCGTTGATCACCGGTTTGGGGCTCCCTGCCTTTGGGAAGGCTACGTTCATCTGCCCATCCGAGATACCATTGAAAGAAACAACTGCAGGTGGGTGACAAATAAAACCATTGCGATATTCCCACTTTACCGGTTTCTATTGTTATTCCTCTCCTCTCATTGCCGGCTACGTCCGGTCTCTTTGCAGCTGCTTGGGTAGTTCGTCGTATCTTCATGACATGGGGCCTAGGTTAGACCCCGTTTCCTTTCATTATTATGGTCTTGCAGAAAGCCAATAGGCTTATAAAAGTATGTAGTCTACAGAGCTACATGTTTTGATGAACTATGCTCCTCTACGATCGGGCAAAGTATTAACTAATTGGCTGTGGGTGGTTGTTGCACGTTTTTCTACTTCTTTCACCAGCCTTAGAGGTATTCATGTGGCGCTCAATTGCACCAATGATCCTCTTCGATGTAAGAACCAGGAAAAAATTCGCTGGTTGGCGTTTCTGCTCAAGACGCAGCTGATCACTGTTTATTACCCAGTCCGTTGGATGTTTCACCATGGGATGTTTCCCACGCAGAATTCAAGCTCGATAGAAATCCTTCACTGCACGAATGTAATGCTAAGAATCTTAATTGGTGAATGCTGTGCTATACAGACTGTGCGTATCGTTTGATCGTTCACTGTTACAGACGCAGACCCTTGTCGCAACACCACGAAATTCTGCCTCGGTTTCAAAGGCTCTGAAATTCCGGTTGGCGTCAATCGTTGCAGGATTATTGTTGGAAACCTTGATGTGTCGCAAGGGATTTTATCGCTAGGTGAGCTCGGTCGGTCACCCTTCCAATGTCTTGAAGAGATCACGGGTTACTTGCGACTGTCGTTTGTACACATTAACTCATCGGGGGCCATCGCTTTTCGGGACTTGTTCCCGTGCTTAAAAGCGATTCACGCCAACCAACTCGCCAGGATGTTAACGCGCATAGGCCTACGAGATGCTGCTTTTGTCCTTGAAGGTACGAATCTTCGTGGAGGCTACAGAGTGGACGGTGACAGGCACCGGTGGCCCTTGTGCATACGCGGCCAGTTAAGTGAGCGGAGCCGAACCTTTCAATCGGCCAAACTGGCGACCATCATCTTCAGACAAAATGCTTTCATCTGCGACTCGATCGGCGATTACATCAGGCTGCAAGCACACGATCACGGTTTCAGACAGCTATTTACTAGCGCCAAAGTCATAAACTCCAGCCATGCGTACCAGATGGAAGAACCAGAGCCAGAACATTGGACATCTTTCAGTAAGTGCAACACTATTAACGATACAGGCAGAATTACGCAATATCTTCTCAGTACGTGTGAAGCATCTACTTCAAAAGAGTGACTGGTAGGATGACCGCGTTGATATTTATCCTCTAATCTTAATGTTTATGCATGATACCTAATAATATAATGGTGGTTGACATCATGCATATAGAGCTTATGTATTGCATGCTCACGTTGCTGTGGAGCATGCGCAAGGATCCTCTGACCCACGGTCTCTGTGAAAGTGTTATTAATCACAGTTTGACGCAGTAACTACCAAGGTCGTCACAGTGCATGTACATGTACGTTGCATTCAGTTATGAAAGAAGTTGAACTATGCGATGTTTTCGGTTGTACTCTGTTAGTTGTCATTTTCAGTGATACCGTCATTTCAGTGATGCCGTCATTTCAGTGATACTGTCATTTCAGTGATGCATCATATTCAGTGATGCATAGCATTTAGTGACAGGGTAGCTGTTTTCGACTATACCCTGTCTTTAGCTGGATGCATTGTTTTCAGTTTTATGATGCACAATGCATTCTTCTCAATGACAGGTTGTTTTCAGGGATACGTATCGTTCTATGCCTCATGAGGCCGGCATTAAATGCTGTGGGTTGATTCACTGGTACTTATCCGTTCTGTTTTATTTTTGTCCCGTTTGCAGTTCAACCACTCAAAATATTCTGCCCTGCATCTGTGTTCAGCAGTAGTGGTAGCAATGGTGACCACCGATATCCAGTGAGACTCTTGCACAAATCCTATAGACAACAAGATATTATCTAAAAACCTTAAACACCAGAGTTAAGCCAAAGTGCACTTATGCTGTGTGGTAGGGACCATGCTTCCATTTACATGTGATATTGTTATCCAATTGGATCCCATTAGTATCAATCAGAACAGGAACTACACAGCTCTAGTGCAATTCTCTTTATATCTATCTATCT
>JAOWAW010106936.1:0-10203 GCA_028565695.1 Nicola tetela
ATGCACAGGAAAGGTGACTTGGGGAGGGGGGGGGGGAGGGGGCTGGGATTTAGACTAATACCGCAAATGAACGCTCATTTCATTTGAATGTGACCAAATGAGGTGGCTATGCGCATGCATACATTATTAACCCTAACCCTAAACCTAACCCTACCCAAGGATGGCATGTGAATGGTTCGCATAAGAGATTAACATACAAGACAAGCTATACTATTTTAATGTGATTCAGTGTGATCGCTGACAATGCGAACCATCAATATTTTCAAGCATGTGTGGATGCGAAGGCTCTGTGATTGGCCGGAATGGTGCGAATTTGTGTGATTTATGCGAATCTCTCTATCCTTCTTAGAGGCTCTGCGATTGGCACAATTGGCTCAAATATATGCGATTTACGCGAATTTCTCTTTCCCTCTAGGAGGTTCTGCAATTGGTGAGATAGGCACGAATATGTGCTATTTACTTGAATTTCTCTATTCCTCTAGCTAGGAGGCTCTGCGATCAGCGCAATTGGGACGAATATGTGCGATTTACGCGAATCTCTCGTACCATCTATGAGGCTCTGCAATCGGCGCGATTGTCATGAATATGTGCAATTTACACAAATTTCTCTACCCTCTAGGAGGCTCTGCAATCAGCAAGATGGGTGTAAATATGAGCAATTTATGCGAATCTCTTTATCCCTCTATGAGGCTCTATGATTGATGCGAATATGTAGACTTTACTCAAAACACACAAATTCCCATAAATCGTGCTGATCGCATTCTCCTATAGTGAAAGAGACATGCGCAAAAATCACACAAGATTGCATGATTGTAAGCGTTTCTATGGGATTTAAGGCATACTAGTAAACATGTACAAATTGGCACATATGAGCGTAGATTTTCACAAAATAGTGTGAATGATATTACTGAGCTGGCCTGCGAGTTGCTTGGTAGCAAAGTAGCATGTAATCGCGTATCAGTGTGACCAAATTGATTCTTGGTCAATTGCAAGCTCATAAATTGCACCGGGAAATGCAGTATTCACAAAAGAATGTGAACATGTTGATCGCAAGTTTGCAAAATTGCGTGCAAATTGCGGCATTTGCAAGCCGATGCAATACCATTTGTACGCCCTCCTACCCTAGCCCTAAAAGTAACCCTAACCCTTATCCTAACCTAACCCTAACCCTAACCTAACCCTAACCCTAGCCCTAACCCTAGCCCTAAACCTTACCCTAACGCCCTAAGTCTTACTCTAACCCTAGCCCATATGTTACCATGGGATGTGGTAGTCCACATTCAAACAAAATGAGCATTCCGTTGCGGTATTGTTGTTGGGGCTTGGGAGGGGGGGGGGGGTAGAACTAAATCAAGGGTGCAGTGTTGCTAATAAATGGATTCTAGTGATCCTTAATTTGCTACAACACACTTAGTGTTTTTCGTTTTATGTAAGTTAAGGTTAATAGGGCAGAAGTTCTTCCCTGAGCCAATCATGTCCTCACTTTTCACTGGCTAGGAGCACACAGTAGACCCAAACCATCTCAAATGCACCATCAAATCACCAGATCAAAATAACTGACATCATGTCAGTATTTGTCACTTTTTTCTGTTGGACAACTTCCAATATCCACAGGTCTTTGGACTGGTGGATTGGTTGAGCGGTCAGTGGTGATTTTCGTTTGGCTAGATGCTAAATGGCTGCAAACTTGAGCTCACTGTGCACTGCCAGCTGGTGAAAAGTGGGAAAATGATTGTTATGAGTCCATGGCTTGAATTGTCATTCTGAAGTTTCTTTCCTTATAAGGTAAACATGCAAAATGGCCACTATGGAAGTGAACCAGCTCCAGTTAAACATACTCGTCAATGTCCACACCGTTGGGTATGCTCATAATAGTCTACCACATGGAAGGATTTTGCTGATGTTGGGTACAATGTAGTATGTGTATAGGTTTTCCCATTTTTCTGTAAGTTAGTAAGGGCATACTTCCATCACATTCAATGTTTATGTCCAAGAGAAAGTTGCCTGGCAATGTGATGTCACTCACATGATGGGAAAACATAAGGCCAATAATGAATACACATTCACGTGAGACCAGGAAGAAGGCATTCCTGTTTTGAAACTGGAAAGCGACTTTGGCACTCTAGAGTGCTCCAAAGCTTCTCTTTAACTTATACAGAGCAAAAATAACGAAAAATTGTGAGATTCTGCCAAAGCATGGTCAAGTCAGAGTCAATCTCCTTGACGCTTGAGTACTGCTCTTCATCATAAGCCTCAGGCAACTGTTGGGTGCGCAAATTCAATTAACCAACACCAGGTGGTTTAAAAAATTAAAATGTTCTAACCTTGTCATAGACAATCATGCTGTTGGACGTGCCTCTAAGAGTTGTCAGTGACAACCAGTACTAGTGCAGTGAGTGTTTCAGTTTTGTATTCCCCAATTTCCTTTTTTGGAAAAGTTTCTAGGCAAGTCATATGACTGGTGTCACTTTACACTTGCATGTGATAGAAGTATGGCCTAGGTGTTGATGGAAAAGCTTCCCACAACCATTTGTTTACAAGTGCAGGTGGCAACTGAAGGAGTGCCTTGTTTGGAAAAGTTAAAATACATCACCAGAGAATGGAGCTGGTGAAGGCAGCTTTATTGTGCAGGCATGAGAGCCACAAATGGTGTGGCAGCTGTTTTGATATCCAAATGACTAACCCCAAAAGGTAAAACTCATCATGGGAGCTAGTGAAAAAGGTTAATAAATTGTCAGTGTTTCAAGGTCCCTCCTTGGACAAATCACAAATGTTACTGTTTTGTTGAATGGACTGTTTTAGCTTTTGATGAATGTATGGGTGGAGTGCACAACTGTGACGGGAATGCAACTTGTAGTGATACTCAAGACTCGTGGGAGTGCAGCTGCAATATTGGCTATATGGGAAATGGAACAGCAGGAAACTGTGAAGGTTGGATCTGATTGCTATTGTTTAGGCCAGGAGCCTGCAAATTTATGTCAATGTTCTTCCCCCTCCTTTATATTCCCTCAAATCCAACCCCTACCCTGCGCTGGTCCCTTCCCTTCCCTCCACTTCTCCCCTCCCCTCGTCTCTCCATCACCTGCTCATCCCCTATCTTAGTCCCCTGTCCTCCCCTCCTTTCCTCCCTGCCCATCATTCCATCCTCCCCTTCCTCCTGCGTTTGTCCTCCCCTCTCTACTTCCTGTCCCTCCTCTCCTCCCCTCCTCTCCTCCCCTCCTCTCCTTCTCTCTTCTCCACCCTCCTCTCCTCCCCTCCCTCCTCCCCTCCCTCCTCACTTCCCCTCTTTTCACTCCCTTACATGCTCTTTCCACAATTCAAGTTGTGATAATCAATGATTCTGCTATGGTGCAGAACAATTTAAGCTTCACTGTCTTAGCAATCATCATTTGAGACCCTTGGGGCTGACAGCAGTGCTTTGGAAAAAAATCTTCTGCAAGAGAGTGGCTGTTTCTTAGTTGTTAGTAGTGATGTGCTTGGGTAGTCACATACCCATGATACCAAAAACGTTTTTTGGTAATCATGTAGTCTTATCAGGTTCAATGACCTGATGGGTAGTGCAGAGCCAGCAAACACCATGTGGGGTAGACTTTTTACAACTTCAATGTGTGCATCCCACAAAATGTGTTCACTTTGTTGTGGTCCTTCAGTATACAGCACCTGGCAACATATTCTTGATATCAATGAAGCGACTTCTTCACGCCAACTAAAAGTAAACATTTGGTCGCTTGAGAAGTGGCGTTGAGGAGGAGGTTCACGTCAAACAGTGGTTGTTATGCTGTTGTCCGATTGCGTACCTGTACTACCTGAGAAATGGTACTTGATGCCATATACCTGAAAAGATGCTACCCAACTCATCACTAGTTATTGGAGCTGTATATTTCAACTGACTATAGCACTTGAAGGTTAATTACATCTATGATTTGTTCATCCCCTGTACTACCAATACAAGCATCTTCTGGAGAAACTTTGAGCTTCAGTAATTAAGTAATTGGCCATTGCTCTCCTTAAGCCTGGTAGTCAAAGCGGACCCTTCCCACCAATTAATGGAAACTTTCCATCATTCACTGGGAAAGGCAGAAGCAGCAGTTAAAATTTTCAATGCATAATCGGATTAGAATAATGCTCTCAATTTCATTTCCATTGTGAGAGTAACCTGTCTTTCTCACTTAACAACCAAACCCACTGTCTTTGAAGAATGCTTCTGGAGGATCTCAGATCTCTCCATGCACATAAACGTTTCTTGAGCAGGTGTGGAGCGCTATGCTGCAACAATGTTTCTTACGAAGAGGTCCATGAACAGGAAGAATGGGATTTCAGAGTTCTTGTTTTGCACATCTTAGTATTTTTCAGTTGGTGATCATGGTAATCAGTTGCGCTATTGTTTGATATGTACTGTGGTAACCTTCGAGCTTGTAGTTGCTCTTCAGACTACATCTAATGGCATGTGCACTTTGAAAAGCAGTGAAATACACTATATGTGCAAGATCATGACACACAGAGTGTCCTTTCCTGAACTTGGAATTGGGCTTTTGCTAATCCAGCTCTGCATGTAGCTGCTTCTGATGATTGACATCCCTAGCCTGAATAGAACAGACTTTCTCCTTCGAAGAAAACTCTTGACACTTTGATGCTGATGTGCCTTGCTTTGATAATCTTAACTAAAAATTATGGTGCGTGCAGAACATTGGGGTGTCGAAAAATACTTTTGTCCACATGACTTCCACTGTCCTGTTGCTCAAAAGAATCCACAAAAACAGGGAAGTTGTGTGCGGCTGTATCCCTTTGTATAGGCAAGGAAGTGGCTTCTTAACAGGCTTATAGATGTGCTTGAAACGTGATTTGGGATACTTGTATAGATAAATTTCAAAGGATGGGTTTGCTTGATGTGCAGAAGCACTGTTTTTAGTTGTGTGTGGCAAACATCCACATAACACACAGTGTATTTTCTGTGGCATGCATTCAATGTATGTGATTGCCGCCCATTCCTGGCAACAGTTTGTGTTTGAAAAGCTATAGTGTTTAGTGTGTGTGTGTGTGTGTGTGTGTGTGTGTGTGTGTGCGTGCGTGCGTGCGTGCATGCGTGCGTGCATGCGTGTGCATGCATGCGTGTGTGTGCAATGCAATTGTGTCTGTGTAAATTGTAAAATGAACCAGTTCTAAGTGTAGACACTTGAACACAGGGTATATTACTGAATTCCCTCTGTATTTTGCAATTGCTTTCCATAGAGGCTGGCTGCAGGGATCCACGGAGCTCACTAACATGCAGAAACGGAGGAACATGCAACCAGCAAACAGGCCGATGTATCTGCCCACCAGGAACTTGTGGTGTTTCTTGTGAAACACGTTTCAGTAAGACATTCAATACTGTGTGCTAGTTTTGCATTGATTGAGTACACCAACTCTATTTTTTAAATGTATAGAGCTGATCTTGCGCAGTCTGATCTAAGTGAGGTGATTGTGCAGCACCCAGCCCATGATGATGTGTAGAAGCATTACATATCTTTGTGAAATCTCCTTTTCTGTCTTTTTCTCTCCATCTCTCTCTCTCAATCTCTTCCATTCTTCTTTAATGTGGATAAAAATCTGATTCAAATGCTATGTAGGTCTGTCTCATCGCAAACATGTAAGATGAAGCCAACATGTAGGCCGTGTACACCGGAGATTTAACGCTTGGCCCCTGACTGAAAATCCATCATGGCAGCCAGCCAGGCCATGCAGGCATAATTGTATCTACATGAACTAGTACACTGTGCTACATCGTGATCAGTGTGTTGAAAAGCCAATATCAACATGTAGCACATTGCGCAGCTGGTTTGTGAGTATGGCTACGCTGTCATGCGTTGCATTCTGTTAGCTGCACATCCGTGCTGTTGTGCTGTGCACGCAGTGCATTGGTATTTCACTAGTAAGGATGGCTGAAGAAGAAGCTGCAAATGAGGCCCTGTTAAATTGCAAAGAAAATCTGATTCTACACCTTGGACAGGCTCCCCCTACAGGGGCAGATCTTACTGATTACTGAACTGGAGCAAGGCTACAACACTTGATCAGCACCATCTGTACAGACATATTGGTTAGACCCAGAACAGAGCACAGCACTAAAGACTTGAAAGTTGGAAACATGTGTCTAGGGCAAACACTACTAGTGGACTTTTAATAAGAGGCTTTTCTTACCAAGGATGGTCTTCTTGTCAGTTGGCCATTGGTGCTTGTACAAGTTGCATTTGGCACGAAACTTACAAGAGCTATTGTTTAGCTGTTTGCTGCTGCCTGGGATATTCAGTTTCAATGCCATTGTGTAGGAAGTACATTGTGACACTGTAGTAATTGCGACATGTCAATGGGCGCTATGTGCTCAAAAATGAAGGTAACCCACTTTTTCCCTCAGGAAATGAGGTGTAGACTGCTTAGATGCCAACTCATTTACCTATACTTGAAAATATTGCAGTTGCCTGCCGGTACCAATTTTGCTCTTACTGCCAGAGAATTGAATTCTGTAATGTAGTGGGGGAGGGAGGCGCTAAATTGTCTCTCTTTTTGTGGTGAAATAGGATGGCGTAAACAGATCAGCAAGGGTGGTAAAAATGCAAACTAGCCAAGAAGAACTCTCTTCAAAGGCTTTTGTAAGAAATATATTAGCTTAATGCCTCCTGATTCTACATTGAAAAAGTCATTTATAACTATTTATAGTTATTAATTTTATAGGTTGCCCGTGTCCTCCAGTGAGCACTAAGGATTATTAATGAGTATTGTCTTGGGTTCATTTCACAAGTTAAAATACCAAGGTCTGGGAATAACATAGAACAGATTGTATTTTAGGCACATTCACTTAAGTATGGTTAGCCATTGCTTAATGCATCTGAGTGTTCTGCACGCTGCAAGCAAGCAAGCAAGCAAGCAGCTGAACAGGTCACGTGTGACCCCACTACGCGTGTATCTCTATCCCTGACATGGGCTCCTACGACGAGCCTAGATCGGAGTAATCTAGATTCATGGCTTTAGAATTTTTTCCTGGGGCATTTCCTCAGAGTAATTCTGCAGGACTTTTGCCTCTGAATTGACAGACTCTAACTATGACAATGAACATGTTTTGCAGTTCCTCTTGAATGCACGGAGCCAGGCTATACCGTCCTCTCTGACGCCTTCAGAGACACATCTTACATAACACCCTCGCTGCCTGATTCAATGCTATCTTGTGACAATAACCTACCTACTGGCTGGTACCGCTTTCTGCCCCCAGCTGGGGTTGCTCTACCAATTTCGTGCCCTCCACAAGGACGATGCGGCGTGAACGCTGGGTTTTGGATGAATGGATTACATCCACGAATCGAGGACGGTGTTGTAATGCGGTCATTGTGTGGTAGCTTTGAGAATAATTGTTGCCACTATAATGGCACTACAAACCCAGTGGTTTACAACATTGAGGTACGAGCTTGCCCTGGAGACTTCTTTGTCTATAAACACACTCAAGGACTTTCAGTGGTCACCTGCAGCAGTGGATACTGTGTTACAGGTGAGGAGTTACTCAGTGAGAAGATTAGCCATCTGTAGCCATATGTTGTACTAACATTAACTACTGGGGAGAGGGGTGTGTTGTCATGGTACCGAGGTTGGGTGTGCAGCAAGCAACAGGTGGCGTCCTGAAAGTCATTAATATCAGAGTCTCTGTTTAAGGAACAACAATTATTCGATTTGCTTCCCACAATTCTGTTTCACGGTCACTTTCATTTTGCTGTATCACACATATGAATACTGGAGCTTGTCAGGTGGAAGTAAAATCTTCACTAGGATAGCTGTTCTCTGTGCAGGCAGAGTAGTGCCAAGCAGTTTAGATGGTGATTTTCATTTCTGCTTAGTCATGGCAGGTTCAAGTCCATTTTGCACAGCCAGCAGCTCAGCCCGTAAATTAAAAAGTGAAAACAGGATTTACAACAATACTACTAGCATAAGGGTAGGATCATTACCAAAGGATGAGTCAAGCCATGAAATGTGAAGTGGTACTCAGAGGTAAAAAGCCTTCCTACATTATTTGCTCTTGCTCATTATAAGTTTCGCCTGCATGCAATGAGCAAAGACTAATGTAAGCAAGGAGATTTGATATGTTGATGCACTGAATGCGGGGTCCAATCAATGCAAACAAAACCTGTTATATATGCATTTATTTTCACAGAGAAATAGGATTGGTCTAATTAGCCAAGAGTCGGAAGTTTATATATTATGTTAGCTGAACAGAAATTTCTTTCCTCATTATGCAACTGTTCAAAATGAGCACCAATGAAGTGAATTAGTTAAAGTTGTCAAGTTGAAGGGAGAAAATCTCTTATGCGGAGTACCTAACTGACACACTTGTGTGAAAGCTTTCATTTTCATTTTCATTCTGCTGTTCAACTTGGATGTTTCCTGATGCTAAACATCCATGGTGTTGAACTTGCCTACAGGCATGCTGCATAGAAGAATTTTGGTGATGTTTCGTACAATGTAGTATATCTGCAGCTGTTTCTGTTACTTGCTCAGCGGTGAAGTATTGATGGTAGCATCTTTGATATCCACTCCAAATGATACCTGTAACAACTTGACCTAATCCAGCTTATTCAACACACAGTCTACGCACAGTATTTCTGATCGAAAGTCGGGCTCACACAGAGACAACCATTGTTTCTTGTCAAGCAAACGTCATAAACTACCAAGACATGTGCTGAGGTGTTTGAAGTTTTTTTCTTAGACATACTCAAAGTGTAGATCTTTGCTGTACCTGATTTTTTTAGATTTGGATGAGTGTACAGAAGGACTGCACAACTGTGATGGAAATGCGACATGCAGCAATACTCAAGACTCGTTTGAGTGCATCTGCAATCCTGGCTTAATGGGAAATGGAACAAGAGGAAACTGTCAAGGTGAGATATTATTTGTATTACTTAGGGCACCCTAATAAGTCTGCACAATAAGTCTTCCCCACCACCCCCTCTTCCATTCCCTTAAATCTCCATCATCAGTGTCCTTCTTTTTCCCCTCCCTTCCCTCCCCTCTTCCCCTCCCTTCCAACTTGTGCTATGCCAAGGTCATGTCCTCATCTTGTCTTGTGCTATGCCATAGTTATCTACTCTACTTGTCTAATGCTATGCATTAGGCACATACTCTAGATGTGTACTGTTATGCCATGGTCATCTGCATTTCTACTTGACATCTCTCTAGTGCTATGCAATAGCAATGTCTTCTACTTGTCTAATGCTACTCAAGGGTCATGTGCTGTACGTGATTAGGGTTATTTCATGCACTCCTCTTGCATAGTACTTTCCTATGGTCAAGCACTCTACATATCAAGTGCAGTCCATGTCATAGTCATGTACTTTATGTATATTGTGCCATGTCATGGTCGTGTACTGTATTTGTCTCAAGCCATGTAATTGCCACATACTTTACACGTGAGGGGCTAAGCTGCGGTCATTTACAAAACCTGTCTGGTGCCATGCAGATGCAAGGACATGTTCTCTATATGTCTAGCACTATTCAATAGTTATGTACTACAAATGACTAGCCTTTTGCCATAATCATGCACTATACTCACTTCTAGTGTTATACTATAGTCAAATACTCTGCATATCTTATGCTATACAATGGTCAAGTGCCTCACACAGCTGCTACTATACCCTGCACCCCATGATGTCCTGATAATATTATTGTTCTTATCTCCTGTGTAAACTCATTTTACTTGAACTAGCAGTTCCTTTTGAAACTAATAGTGATGTTGTCATCTACTCAGCCTGTGTTAAGGACTGTCTTTGTCTAGTGCTGTGTGCTGGCCGTGTAGTCTACATGTACAGTACTCTGTCTGTGTTATGTATGGTTTATGACTAGTGCTTTGTGATGGTCAGATTCTCCACATGTATAGTGCTACACCATGTTACATGTCTAGTTCTGTGCAATGGCCTTGCACCCTTTGTCTAGTGCCATATGCCATTGCTGTTTATTCATGTCTAGTGCTGTACCATGGTCATGTCCTGTGCTTGTCTAGTCACTGAGTGTTATAGAATGATCATTTTCTTCTCATGTCTTGTGCTACTCCTTGGTCATGTAATCTTCTGTTCTAGGTCAATGCAGTGGTCATGTAATCTTCTGTTCTAGGTCTATGCAGTGGTCATGTAATCTTCTGTTCTAGGTCTATGCAGTGGTCATGTAATCTTCTGTTCTAGGTCTATGCAGTGG
>JAOWAW010106980.1:0-12317 GCA_028565695.1 Nicola tetela
GGATGCAAATAGATCATAAAAACAATCTCAAAGATGATAATAGACTAGAGAACCTTCAACTCTTAAAACCACAACAGAACACTCAAAAGGCTATTAAAATGAGAGACTATAAATTCACATCAAAAAATCATGAAAATAGAAAAATTATTAAAGCAACATGTCTTAATAAAGAAGAGATTAAATACTTTCATTCATTATACTCAGTTCAGCGGGATTTGAAGATTAATGCTGGTTTAGTTAAAATGTGTGCTGAAAAGTTAAACAATGTTAAATCTGGTACATCAAAACTGAACAATTTATCTTACAAATTTGAATATGCAGATAAATTACCAGATGACTACAACAACCCTAAGAGGATAGTAACTAAGAAAATGACTGTAGAAGAAAAGAAAGCTAAACAAAGGGAGTATATTAGAAAATACAAGAATAAGCCTTACAAATGTCCTGATTGTGGAATGGAAATGCTTCTCGGAAGCTATTATATTCATAAGAAAAAAACTCACCCATGATATACATAATTAAAAATTAGTCCACTGAGACTTCACAAACCACTTCACAATTAGTTAGTGTGGATGAATTATCAACTATACCATATTTTTTCAGGTATTTATCTTCCCATTTGTCGACTGGTGGACATAAATCAGTAACATTATCATCTAGTATTTTCAAATCATGTATTAGTCTACTTTTATCAAATGATTCCCCTCTAAGATATGCCTTTAGTTGATTCAGTACCTTCTGGTAACAGGTGTAGGCATATCTGCACATTTCTACCTTTCTTGGATAATTTTTCTTTTTTGTTATAACCGCTAATACAATAACACATGCACCAATTCCAACAGCAGGAAGAAATATCGCTGTTCCAGCAAGTCCTCCAGCTGTGATAACAGCACTAATAGCAGTAAGAACCAGATCCTTTTTCTTATAATCCATAAAGGCTTCCTTATAGGCCCAACACTTGTAATGATACCTCAAGTAGAATACTTTTAACATATTAATTTTATCATCTGTTAAGCTCTGGCTGATGTGATTAAAATTTATTACTTTAGACCTAATGCTATCAGATACTGATGTTTTCCTTTTCACAGATAAAAACCTCATATATAATACTGTAGATATTTTATGATATTGATATACCATCATCAGGTAATTCAACATAATGAATGATAGCATTATCTTCCCCACTTACAATGTCACTAACTTGATTACTAAAAGTGTAATTAAGTGTCGTTCCAGTACCATTAATATAAATATCAACATCGCTAAAATATGTATAAGATCGCCAATTTCCCCCTATAGACTTAAAATAAACACCATTTATGTGAATTTTACCATTTTAAAGCGTTTTTCCTGTTGAAAATGTTATGAGAACACCTTAACTACCTGCAGTAAAGGTAGTAATTTGGATGGTGTTAGTTGCAAATATTGGTAGTCTATCCGTTGCCCATGCAAGTGTAACAGCATCTTGTGAGTTTGATGGATTTAGCACATTTTCAATTTTATTGCTATTCATGTTTAAATTTCTAGTCATTGAGGAAGTACCATCTAGATTTAATTTAGTTCCTACTTGTGTATCAACATAACTCTTATTAGCGGTATCACTATTATTAACTGGATTTTTAACATCAGTCCATGTATGGTTACTCCTACTTATATCTGCTGTAATGGGACTTATAACACCATCTAAAGATATGCTTTGATCATAGATACTATCCGCATAACCTTTTGTTACAGCACTATCACTCTCAGAATCACCAGCAAGTCCTATAATTGGTTGATTTCCCATCAATATACCTCCAGTCATAGGTGTTGTTTGATTTCCAGATAAAGGTAAATACCCCCCTAAATGAGTTAATGTAGCATAACCACTAAGGTCAACAGCAGTACTTTGTGATAAACTAGTTCCAAAAACACTTACCATTTATATAAGTATATTATATATAATTGCTATGGAAGTTATTAATTTTGATACAGACAGAGTTGATAAACGAAACAATAAACATCACTTTTTATTACCAGATTGTCATTACATGTTAGTAGGTCCAACTGGTTGTGGTAAAACAAATACCCTTCTGAATATGATTTTGCAATGGTCGAATGCCATAAAGTGACCGTATACACAATCAATCCTGGCCAAGATAAATACCAAATGTTGACTGAGTTTTTTTATGCTGTTCAAGAAGAAACTGGTGATGAAATTCTAAGTATAGAAAATCCAGCAGAAGTTATACCAGTGGAGGAACTAGATGATGATGATAGCAAAGTCATAATATTTGATGATATTAAGATTGATAAGAAAAATATGGACACTGTGAAAGAGTATTTTAGTCTCAGTAGAAATAAAAATTGTAATTGTATTTATCTCTGCCAGAGTTATTATGACGTTCCTAAGTACATCAGATGTAATACCAAATGCTTTTGTTTATTCCCCAACTTAGATAACAGGGATGTAATGATGATAGCCAATGACCATTGTAAGTCTATAAAACGTAGAGAATTTGAACGTATTTATAAGAGGGCTACTGATGAGCCATATAGGTTCATGTGTTTAGATAAGACCGCTAAGCATGTTCCAGAAATGTATAGAAAAGGATTTGATGGTTTTTACATGCCAGAACCCAATAATTGAGCACTTTAAGTATGATTTACCATATTTATTGTCAATTTATTGCAAAATTATTGTTTACAATAAATAACATTATCTTACAATATTTATAAAGTTATTGTAATTTAATGTAACTATATAATATAAGATGAGTTTTGAAACAATAAATGATGTTGAAAGCCATAAAAAGCTTATTAAGAAATACCTAGATAATAGGGAAATTTAAAAAAAGACAATTGGATGAGAAGTTAGGTAAGCAAAACTTTCAGAGAGAAGTTGCGATGGAACTGCAAAAACCAGTTGTTGAACAAGCTCAAAAAATAGCTGAAAAATCTCAAGAAAAAACCGATGAATTGCAAAATGCTCTAATACAACAATTACAAAATAATCAGGCTAATATAGTTGGTCAATTAGCTCAAGATAGAAATACATTAGCACAGGCACTACAAGCATTACCAGCTGTGCAACCACAGGCAACCCTACTAGAACCACAACAACAATCTACCTCACTTTCTACCAACCCTCCAGATGTAGATCAGGATGTATTAAAAAAGTACAGTTTACCAAATCCTAATAATGTAATGCAAGGGTTTTTATTAGGGGATATTAAACCCACTCAATTTGGAGCCATTCAAAAACAAACTGGTGAAACAATAAAATCTATTAACACATCAGTAGCAAAGAAAAGGGCAAGACCAGATTGGGCTAAACATGATATGAGTGAGTTGCAAAAGTACAACAAATGGATGAAAGATTTTTTACCAGCGCTAGACCATATTTCAATACAAACAAAAAAGACCGGTCAGGGTATGGTATCATCTAAAACAAAAAACCCATACAAATTGACTATTGATAGCATGTTTGGTAATCTGTGGATTGATCCTGTTAAATTAAATGAGTTAAAGTTAGAAGATTATAAAAATGGAAAGAAAGTACTGTCTCGTAAAATGGATTATGACCTATTAGAACTTCTAACAAAAAGGTTTAACACAAATAAAGAATATAGCAAAAAATCTCTTGAAACATTCTCAAAACTGATTGAACTATCAGATCTACCCATAAATGCTAGATCATTGAAGTTTCAACAAACGAAAGGAGCTGGAGTTAAAAAGAAAAAACCTACCCCGAAAAATGTTGAAATAAAATATTACAAAAGTCCTGATGAATTAGTGGAACGCTTGGGAATGATAATTGGTCACAAGGAAGGTGGTGGATCATCACAAGAGCTGGACAATGAAATGGTTGAAATATTAAATAGATTACTACAAGATAGAGTAATAACAAATGCGCAATATAAACAAATATATAAGAAATATGTATAAAAATAAAATCTATAGTATTTTCAATGTAATTATATAATATACAACATGGTGTTTCAAACAACCCTTTTTCTAGAATCTGAATCCGCAGATAGTGGGATAAGTAGTAATTTTACTGTCTATTACAACCCACCAATTGAGTTAGATGTAAACAAAACCTATGAACTAGCGTTAATAAATGCTAATATATGGTATTCATGGCATAATATTAATACATCAAATAACAAGTTTAGATATAGTGATGATGGTGAGGCTAACTGGTATAATATAACTATAACTTCAGGAGCTTATAATGTGAGGGATATTAACTTAGAAATAAAGTGATTGGTTGAAGCGAATGGACATGATCCTGATGATATCACAATTACTCCAAACTGCAACACACTAAGAAGCAGATTAACTTTAGGAACTAACTTTCAAGTTGACTTCACAGATGCGACTATCCCTAATAATCGCAGAACTGTCTTAGGTTTTAATTCACAATTAATAAGTACTAGTGGAAATCATGACAGCAATAATCCTGTTAATGTAACTACTATAAACACAGTTCAAATTAGGTGTGATCTCATCAGTTCTTCATATGTTAATGGTGCATCCACTGATATAATTAACACATTTTCTCCTAATCAACCACCTGGTTTCCTTTTAAATATAGAACCACGTTTCCCAATTTATCTCCCTCTCAACAGAAAATCGATTATCAATTCCCTGACTATAAAGGTGACTGACCAATCAGGAAGAGTTATTGATCTAAATGGTGAAAGAACTACATTTTATATCAGTTTACATGAACAGCGTTCTATCTACGCTAATATTATATAGATGGTATTACGAAAACAACTTTATAAGCAAAAAATTATCGGAGGTTCTTTATTTGGAAATCTATTCAATGCTGGTAAGAAACTAGCTACATCAGCTACCAAAGTGGCATTAAATAATGCTAGTGAAAGTGCTAAAAATCTTCTCAAAACAGGTAATGTTAAAAATCTAGTGACTTCCAAAGTGAAAAATATAGCGAAAACACAACTTGATGTTAGTGATATTTCCTGCAAAGCATTAACTAATTTAGCTAAAGCTCAAGTTAAAAATCTTGCTAAGGAGCAACTTGGTGTTTCCAGCATTGCTGATGCTAAGAAACTTGCTTTGGCTACCGCTACACAGAAAGCTCATTCTCCTGGTAATGATTTAGCCAAAAAAGCACTATCTAAAGTCAGTAAATCTTCCCTATCACCAGCTATGGAGAAGGTAATAAGTGATCTAGCAGGTAATCCTAAAAGCAAGCGAGTTCTTCAGCAAAAGTCTAGAAAGATTTTAAAACAAGCTTTAGCATCCACTCCAGTAGCTGGACAAAGAAGTAGAGCCTTGGTCTCAAACATTTTAGCTGGATCTAGTCAGATGTATGGATCTGGTGTAAAGAGAATAATATAAATTCTATGTAAACATATATTATAAAGATGGTTAACTACAATAACAATAACGATAACGAGATTACTAGTCCTTACCTAGAAGTATTTGAACCCAATAAATTGACAAAAGCATTACAGAATTTGAATATGTTGAATATCAACAGAGAGATGCAAATCAGATGAATAAACCAGATGGAGGTATTTATACAATTGAAACCCGTGACAATGATGCTTACCTACTCCCTCATAAAGCCATGCTCCACATTAGAAGGAGACTTCATGATGTCGATAATGATCAGGATTAAGCAGCTAATGCTGAAGTTACATTAACAAATGGAGGGTGGTCTCTCTTCCAATCTGCACAATATCAGATAAATAACAATGTGGTTGAAGAAATTAACCAATATCTTCCACAAGCAAGTGCAATTTTGAATCTCATTAGCTATTCCGATGATTATTCACGAAGCAGTGCATCAAATATGCTTTGGTATCAGGATACAGGTACAGGTGCAGCGGTTTCTCAAAAATATGTTGGTGGTGCTACTCTATTACTTGTTGCTACTGTTGCAAATGGTGATAATCCCACTGCTGCACAGTTTCGTGTTCCTTTCACTGGAGCCTTAGATAACCCTACTTACAATCAAGGCTTCGCACTTTGAAAGGCTATCACAACAGGTGATAAGGATATTTCATTACTCCTACCTCTTAGTCAGATGTTTGGCTCCCATCGTGATATAGATACTGTTTTTATGGGTGTTAAGCATACTTATCTTTTCACAAGATCTACATCTAATAATTACATATACAGGGCAAATGGTGTAACTGTTGGTGATTTTGTGATAAAATACATTTCACTATGGATGCCAAAAATTACACCAAGTTTGTCAGTAGCTAGTGAACTAGAACAGAAGCTCGTTTCTGGTGCTATCAGAGAGCTGTACTTTGAACAACATCGGATTTATAGGCAGACATTCCAATCTGGTGAAACTCAAGTTAGTTGGAAGGTAACAACTAATAGTTCTGAACAACTTCCAACTTATGTTTTCATAGCATTCCAACCCACAACTCGAGATAATAATCAAGAACCAAACCCTGTCGTGTTTGAGACTGGTAATAACCGTTTGTCACGACTTAGCGTTTGGATTAATTCAGTTCAGTATCCAGAACGTGAGCTACAGGTAAACTTTGCACCCGCTACTAGAGACTATTCACGTGCATATATGATGTTCCCAGAAGCAATGAGTAAGTATGATGATGTTGATTCTGGTTCCCAGGTGAGTGCTAAAGAATTTGCTGGTCTGTTTCCTATATTTGCATTTAATGTAAGTCATCACAGGGATTGACTCAGATGTGGAACAGCTGATATTGAAGTTAGATGGACTTTATCAGGTAATTTCCAAAGGACTGTGGGAGGAATTAATGATAATGCCTTTAACGTCTATGCATTAGTCCTTAGTGATAGATACATGAGACCGGAAGGGATTGGGGGTAAAATGAATGTTATAGTATAAATTCTGTATAAACTAATAATATAATGATGAATTCGTATTGTACCAGATGTAGAATTAAAACATCAGATGTTCAATCTCATGGAGTTAAATCAAGTAATGGAAAATATATGGTAAAATCAACTTGTGGAAGGTGTGGCGACCAAAAGAATAGATTTGTATCCAAGAGAATGGTCGAGGCGGTGCACTTGAACCAATGTTTGGAAAACTCGCTGCTAAAGTTACAGCACCATTGATTAAGCAAGTGGCTAAAACTGTTCTTCCCGCTCTTGGTATGGCGGCTGTGACTGGAGCTATTTCAGGGGCAACACATAAAGCTACTTCGGGTCAAGGTATGAGAAGGCGGAGAGGAAGAAGGCCCAAAAGAAAACAAGGTGGTCTATTTCGGAAACTTTTTGGTTTATAAATGATAATTTCCACCCATAATTTATCACAACATTCTATTCTATGTAAGTATATAATATAGAATGTATTCAGAATATGGTGTTACATTAACTCAAGGACAGCAAGACTCTTTAGCAAGAGCAATGTTGAGCAAGAAAAGCGTAAAACTCAAACTATCAGCTCAGCAACTGTCTGGCCCTCATAAGCTAAACTTAACACAAGCTCAAATTAATAAGATTTTAAAGACTAAGCATGGTCATAAAAGTGTTACCATTTCATTATCTAAAACTCAACTTGGTAAACAAGGTGGAATGGCTCCGATTGTTGGAAGTCTCCTCGCTGGTGTTGCAGCACCTATGATTGGAAACATTTTAGGATTTGGTCAACGAGGTAAAGGATTGGCTTTACCTGGATCACGAGGAAGGGGGCTACAATTACCTGGAACAAGACGAGGAAGAGGTAGAGGAAAAAAAACGGTGGACTATTATGGCTACTACCAGCTCTCATGAAAAAATGAGACCCCTATCTAATTTTGATATTGAAAAGCTTGTTAAAAAGTTAAAAATAAACAATTTTAGAGGAGTTTACTCCAAAGATATGTTACCAGTTAAAATTAGGATGAATGAAAGCATTGTAATTAATATTCAAGATTACTTAGATGGTGGTGGTACTCATTGGGTATGTGTTTATAACAGTCCTACTAATAGTGATGTAATGTACTTCGATAGTTTCGGAATGAGACCATCAGATGTTGTCGTTAACTACATGAAAACAGCTGGCAAGGGTGTAGTTTATAATTCAGGTCATATACAAAATATGGACAGCATTATGTGTGGCTATTGGTGTATATATGTTATAAATTAACTGTGTAGGGGAAAGTCTTTCATTGATATATTGATGAATTTTGATTTTAATGGTAGCAATGAAAATGAGAAAATTATAAAAGCATTTGCTAAAAAATTAGTCTAACAAATATACATAATGAGCTTAAAAAATAAATGGACTGATGATCTAGCAAGGGAGCTACATAAACCAGTCAAAAGGAATTTTCCAAGAAGAAGAGTAATTTCTAATGGTATTGATGACATTTGGAGTGCTGATTTAGTTGATATGCAATGGGCTAGTAGAGACAATAAAGGTGTAAAATACTTACTAAATGTTATTGATGTTTTTAGCAAGTTTGCATGGAGTATTCCAATTAAAGACAACACCGGTAAATCTATTACTGGTGCTTTTAAATTGATTGTAAAAGCAAGTGGAAGAAAACCAAATAAATTGTGGGTTGATGAGGGTACTGAGTTTTACAATAGAGTGTTTAGGTCTTGGTTAGATGATAATAATATAGAAATGTATAGCGTGTTCAATGAGGGAAAAGCTGTTGTTGTTGAGCGGTTGAATCGTACTTTAAAAGAATGGATGTGGAAATATTTTAGTGCTAACAATACACGTAAGTATGTTGATATATTAGATAGCCTGTTAGAACTATACAATACCAAAAAGCATAGCTCAATAAAAATGACATCAATGGGAGCATCAATGACCAATAATGAGGAAAAAGTTTACCAATATTTATATGGTAATTTACCTACTAACTTTAGAAAAGCTAAATATAAAGTAGGTGATCAAGTTCGAATTACGAAGAAGAAAGGTAAATTTGAAAAAGACTACACACCTCGATGGACTGAAGAAATATTTGAAGTATATATGGTACAAAACACAAATCCTATAACATACAAAATAAAGGACTTGAATGGTGAAAAGATAGATGGATCATTTTATGAAGATGAACTTCAGAAAACAAGTCAGAAGGTATTTAGAATAGAGAAAGTCTTGAGAAGAAATAAAAAGAATAAGATGGTTCTAGTTAAGTGGAAAGGTTACCCAAACAGTTTTAACAGTTGGATACCTATGAAAAATATCGAAAAATTATGATTCGATGTACTCCCACTCATTGATTTCTCAAATTTGTTTCCAAATTCTCTCATACCTTTCACATCCTTACAAAGTTTTTGCTTTTCCGGTAATTTCATAAACTGGAATATTTTAAAGTAAATGTAATCTAATTTCATAATTTCTTCCTTCTGATTTTTGTTAATCAGATCAAAAGCTTTTTCTACCTTCATCATATACTTCATAAATTCAGTTTTTTCTGCATATCCCAGATTAAACTTAAATTATGTGTCATCAGTGTGGTATTTTCTATTGTATACACTTTTTTCCTTACTTTATACATATTGAAATAAAGGTTAATGTATTCATTCACATAATCATAACCACAATGTAACCCACAGTTAGTGCATATAGTTTCACAACCAATATGTTGTTTTTCATGTTGACACTCCACACATAATGCTGGATTTTCTATATGATTATGTTTTCCATCATCATCTAGAGCATTCAAACTGCGAAATAAGCAATCCATACACATACCATCTTGTACAACATCATATCTTTTGCATATTTTACAAGTCATTATACAATATGTATGGATGAAAATCCAGCTTATATAATAGCTCTGCGTTAGTATGTAGGATGTGTAAATGTGTAAATAAGAGTTTGTGTTGTGAATATATATTTAAATAGTATAGTATATATATAGGATATGAAACCTGTATATAATAAATATGGTGTGTCATTATCTCATGAAGATATAAAAACATTAAATGCTGCTATGTTTAGTAATATTAAATTATCCCAGATTCTATCACCGGATTATGAAAGTAATAAAAGAGCCCTTATACCCTTACATCTTTCAATTAATCAATTAACAGGCAATGACATTATTATTTTATCTCAAATACCCAAAAGAAAAGAATCAAACACGCTATAAATGAAAACAGAGATACTGTGATCCGTCTTTCTAAAGATCAGATACTTATGTTGAGTAAATATATTGATACATGTAGAAATCCTCCTATTTTAAGTCAATATTTTATGCTTTACTATTTTCAGGGTTATGGTAAATTTGTATGTGATAAAATTCACAATTTCAGGAAAATATTTTATCTTGAGGAACCCAAAAGATTTGAATGGTTGAGAAGCTCTTATGCTGAGCTACCTGAAAAGATAATGGATAATGAAAGTTCAGTGGTATATATTACAGACAATAATGTCATGGGGGGAGATCGTTATGCTTGTATATATAATCATCCAAGATTATCATTCTGTTTGTATTTTGACTCTGTAGCACAAGAGCCATCGGATAAGGTGAAAGAGTATATGAGAACTTCTGGTAAAGAAGTTGTATATAATTTGGGACAAACAAATTTGAGTGGGTTTTTAAGTAGATGGTGGTGCCTTTACGCTTTAATTAAACTTTATCATTATGTATCACCATCTGATTTTTTGATGGATATAAATTTACATAATAAAGAAGAAAATGAAAAACTATTGTCAGAGTTTATTAATGACGTCTACCAATGTGGGAATGTAGTATGAAATTATATATAGTTTCTTGCATGTGGGGTCAATATATATAAGCCATCATGTAGGCCCGTAGGTGGGTACGTAGTATATAAAAGGGGGGTTATGGACCCCCTTTATGAGGTGGTCCAGAACGCCCCTTTCATATACTGCTCATTATCCCCCATGTCGGCCGAAGGAGCTGTATGATCGTGCCCACGCCGGTGACGTCAGTAGCCCCAAGCGACCAGCCGTGCTTCTACCTAATAATATTATATACATGTACTAGCATGCAGATCTGTGTGCAATTCCTATATGGTCACAATCTCCAGTTGGAACGACAAGGAAGAGGACACTTGTGAAACTCCCTGCTTGAATTTTGGTTAAGGCAGCAACGACAACCAGCACTCAGGATGTAGACTTGAGCTGGAATACGACGACCAATGAAGAATATGTAGCCTCTATCTTCCAATTCGGACTGGAGCTTCTGAACATTGGAATTGTACATAGATCTGCATGCAAGTACATGTTCAGGTAAAAGCACGGCTGGTCACTTGAGACTACTTACGCCACAGGCATGGGGGCGATCATAGGGAATCTTGTTCACCTGTTCTTTTTAGAGAGAAGACGGGAGTAGGAAAGAAAAAGGATGAACTAATACAAAAGAAAGAGCAAAACAGAAACAGTAGAACAGTAAACCAAAATATTGTGAAAATGATAAACCATTTTGAAAGCAATTGATTTTTAACATCATCTTAAATTTTGTTGTTTTGGGTTAACAAGCTTGCCCAACTACACTACATTTAACATTTTGTATGAAGAACTGTTTGATCATGAGAGGGTTGTACATTGTGTCCGTTACTCTGCATGAAATACAACCTTCCAGTGAAGATCCCAGCGATTTACCCCAAGAGTACCTGGGTTTATCGATGCCTCTACAACTGCTGTTGTTTTTTTTATTTTGCTATAGGTATCATGGCATTTCATCTGGCATTAAGGTGGAGCTCAACAGACATGATGGCATTTTTAGCTTATCATGGAGCTTCTGTTGATGCACAAGACTGCAGCTCAGGAGTGTCTGCTCTTCACCATTCGATAGAAAACAATCAGCTGTCAATTGCTGGAACACTCCTTTTCCATCTCAATGCAGACGTGAATGCTGCCACATTCAATGGCTGCACAGCATTGCATCTCGCTGCATGTTGTGGACCGTGTGCCAGGTATGATAGCTATTCTTGTTGCGGCCAGAGCTAGTACGAATTTTCAAATTGCTGAAGACAACTTGCCTATAGGCTTAACTAGAAATGGACAGGTGAGTTATAGCGTTTCGAGTCATTACACGTCATTACATCATTGCCACCAATCTAATATTTCATGAATATGCAGGCCTACCCCTCCAAAACACTTTTCTGTGAAGGGATGAAATAAACTTGTTTGAGTACAGAGTTTCAGCCTCACCTTTGTTTTCAAGTTTTCCTTTATTTCCTTTGTGCAGATTATTAATATTCTCAGCCAAATCATTTCATCTAAAGGAGCTCACCAGATTCAGAGCGTACAGTCTCTGACCATAACTCAAAAACTTTCCTTATGCCAACTTCCTCCATGTGCCAGACTTTGCTGAATTGGTGGACTTTGTTCTTGTCACTTGACATAGCCTTAGTAATTGTGTAGGTGTGTGTTTGCTGATCTTCAA
>JAOWAW010106980.1:12417-25980 GCA_028565695.1 Nicola tetela
GCTGAATTGGTGGACTTTGTTCTTGTCACTTGACATAGCCTTAGTAATTGTGTAGGTGTGTGTTTGCTGATCTTCAACTATTTTATTACAATGTACATGTGACTATTCAACTCTGGTTTGAAAGGAAAATGGCTCTTGCCAGAACCACAACTGATATGTATTTGGTATTTCCTGGCTGTCTCTTGCATATTGCCCATTTATCAATTGAGTAAAACCAAAAAAAACAGCATCATTGCATTAATCATAGGGCTGGTGCCAGGTGTCTGGTTTAATGGTGGTGGCGGATGCAAATTTTAAATTTAAATTTAGCTGATCTTGCTCATGTATGCTGGGTCACAAAGTAAATTGTTATACTAGCTTGAAGACATTGGTTGAACGAAGACAAATAGGCTAGGGGGTGGCATTGTCCCAGTTAAAGCAAAGCATTTTTAAATCCAAATGTCACACAATATAACACATTGAAGTCGACTTGAAAGCTGTTATGTTTGTTTTCAATTATATAATTATAATGTGACAATACTAGTTTGTGACATGACACCAGTATTCAATGATCAGAGGAAACATTACAGTGGTATACTGGGATGGTGCAGTCATAATGGCTGGTTCTTTCATCATTTGTACCAACTGGGCACGTTAGTTTATTATTGATTCAGTTGATTTCGTCGCCGTTCATTCCCGATTCAACGAAATCCACAACTTGCTGATGTAGTTGCATGATTTCATTTTGATTAGCCTGATTCCTTTCACTAGTCAAATGGCTTTCATTTCTCCAGCAGGTCGTCCGTCAACTAACGACAAGTCAGAAACAAAAAAACAAAGTGTCGACCTGCTGGTGTCTCAGCGCTGGCAGCCCTATCATGAATGCTGTCCATCCGTCTGTGGTAGCCTAAGTCTAGTAAGAACATCTTCGCTAGCAGTCTCCTGCTCTTGATTTCTGGGGATGGCGCCACAGTCCGCTGGCATTAGGTCGACGCAGGCGGAACGCAGAATCACTGGCCAGAGTGAAAAGCGCTCGCTAAGTGATCAAGGCGAAATCTCCAAACAAAACGGATATCCGAGACACCAGTGACCTAGGGAGAGCCTTGGAAATCAAGCAAGTAGAAAATTCGACAAAGCGAACTGAGCGACGACTAGCGTTAAGGATATGCTAACTATGCTGATGTGCGCTGCCGGCCGCTGGGTGAGCGATACCTCTCGCAAGGTGGCGGGCGGACCAAAAACAAAATAGCGCTGAATTATGCATTCGGTCGATTGTAACCAGGCAAATGACTTCTGTCCAAATCTTGATGTGTGAGAGGAGAATAGATGCTATTCTCTCACACGGCATTCAGGTCTTTCAATTTTGCTCAAGACCTAGAAGCATACCCTTCAAAAGAAGAATTCCACAGAAATTCATGGTGGGAGGAAATTTAAACTTGGTTTTCATGGTTATGCAATTAATCTCACTTTCATGACTGGCCAATAATTCTTGTAAAAGCTCCAGGATTAAGGTAATTAATATTAATTTTTCAAACCTTCGAGTGTAATTGTACATCTACAAACTGAGATGTAAAAAAGGCAGTTTGTCTAGCAAAACCATGACTAGACCAACATGCAGGAAGAGTGACTCTAGCAGTACGGTCAGTTATCAGGAATGGGAAGAACTGATCAATCAACAACAAATTTTAATTTACCGTACTAATTTTTTGTAGCAATTAATTTTAGCGAATTGGCAAAAATCGCTAAATTAAGTATCCGCTGAAATTACAACACAAGCACATAGTCCCAGTGAAGGCCAAAGTAGTCACACTTGAACAATGTTTCTTTTCGCTCCACAAATACCGGAATAAATACTTTCTCAAACAGCAAATTAAAAGTCCAGAAAAGAAAAGTGTCGATCATCGGCAATACTGACACAGCATGCTGCCTCAGTCTCCGTTTCCATGGCCGCTTTGTCCACACCGACATCACAGTCAGAGTCTTTGTCAGACTCTAGCTTGTTGAGTACAGCCCTGGTGACATTATCGAACAATGCTCTCTCTTTCTCTAAATCAGATGTCCTCAATTTTGCTCTAATGTGATGCTCTTTCTTATATTACAAAAATCCAAACCAATTTCTTGAAGATTACTAAAATTAGTTGCTGCCAAATCTGCAGATGCTCAAAATCACTATAAGACTGTACGTCAGGGTGCAAAAATTTAAGATGAAGTGGAATAAACCACAAACCAAACAGCCTGAAATGCACGATGCCTTTCAAATCGTTATGAGAGCTCAAGAAAAGACATATTAGCAAACACCCAAGTCTACACAAAACCCTCAGCCAAACATATCCAGGTGACAAATTGTTTCCTTCTTAAGAAAAGTACTTTCACACTAGACATTGCAGTCTAAACAAAAATGCCCACAAAATACAACACTCTAAAATGTGTCAGCACTCCAGGTTGCAAAACTGTATTAATATATACTTGTGTGTCGAGCAACTGGCTGTAAATCTCCATTGTGACCTTGCCCAAAACCAAATCTTCTGTGTATCTACAGAGATCTTATTGAACAGCGGGCAGGACATCTTTCAACACATTAGACAACATTGACAATGCCCATTACACATTATCTGAATCACCAAATCCAAACAGCATAGTGGCATACATTACCAAAAAAAAAGTTTTACTCTGACACAGGATCAAGGCTCTAAGGCATATCTTGTAAAGAAACAACATTCCTAAGTTGCTTTGGAAATAAAAAAAATGATCAGTTATATAGCAGCACTGGTCCTTTTGATGGCAATGACACTGCTTGCAAATTCCATCTTATGTGATAATCTTGACCTAAACAATTTAACTGTTCCCTTTGCTGAGTCTTTCACAAAAAAACTGAAGTTGGTCTTGTCTGTTGCAGCTCTGACGAAAAATCTAAGAGACAAACGTGTTAGGCTTTGAGAAAAACGATCGAATTTTTTTTGTGTCCTGAAGTTATAAGCCTTCACTCACTGACGCTCGGTCCTGCCCGCCCCAGAGTTGCAACGGTGAAACAAGGCATACCAATGGCAGATCTATCGTGTAGGAGATTTGAAAACCTCTGACGCAGCGTTACCGATCAAACGACTTCCCAATTCAGCGCAGCAGAGAAGGTTCTGAATGATGAACCGTTTTCACTGACTGCGCCTGTTTTGTCGTAACTCCGAGATACAGTGAGTGAGAGAGAGAATCAGAGGCGACCACCAAGGTCGGCACGTGGCGGAACGATAGCCACGTGGGTGGCACTTTCGTTACGGGGTCTTCGCTGTTCACGACACGGAAGCTTCCGACGACCCTCTCCGCGTACGTTTTCACAAACCGGTTATCGCCGACGCGGGGAGAGCCGAAATTGTACATTGTGAGTTTCCAAGCCGGATGGCGATTACGCAAGTCCAAAGCGCAAAGTGTTGCTAAGGCTCCCCCAAGAGAGTGACCGGTGACGAAAATCTGCGCGTTTGCATAGTCGCTGTAGCTCAGCATAGCGTCCAGTTCTTTCAACAAACCGCTACGAAGCGTAAGGTACATTTGATAAAACCCGTCGTGGACTCGTCCACCGCCTTTCCCGAACAAGCTGGTTGTCACAGGCCACGCCATGAAATTCTCCTCCCAGTTCTCCAAGTTAGCTGTCCCACGAAAAGCCACAACAATTGCCCGAAGTTTGGCGTCGTAACCAAGGATGACTCTCACCTCATATTTGTCGTTGGAGACTTCACCTTGGTAGGTGAAAGAGCTGAGGCTTCTGCATACATCGCAACTCCAGTTGGCCAAAGAAAGTTTGGACCGATAGGTAGCCACGCTGTATCTCATCATGGTCTGAGCTAAGCTCTTGTTGTAGTACGGAGAGCGCAGAGGCTTGGCCATCTTAACACTCTGCTGGGATACATCGTCCGCCTCTGACAGAGTGCCGCTGACTACAGCGCAAACTGTGAATACGAACAACCACGAAGCGTCCATGACTGTTTTCCCCTCCATCCGCATCCACGGCGAAGCCGCCAAGTAGAATCTTACATCTTGGTCTCCACTCCACGATCCACACCAGACTACATGTACATCGATTTTTACCACAGTGATCGAGGAAGGTCATCGATCACTATAGATCTACTGATGTACCTGCTCAGACCATGGTTTCGATCTTCAGCGGTAAGTACATAATCGTATTCGCCTTCATGGGTACTGCATGTTGGCCGTACATCCCATGATAACAATCTACAAGCAGTGCGCGCATTAATGTGAAGCTAAGTCTTATGAGAGAAACTGAAAAACTATATCACGGCGCAACAAAACGTGAGAGTTGCTGTTTGGACATCATATATACCGGGCTAGCATAAATGAATCTGAATTCAGCGAATAGCCAGTTGTGTGGTGTGCTTGATGCGTTAACATAAAGAATGATAATACCAGTAGACACATGTACCTGAAGAACACTGGATAGGTCGTAGAACACCAGATCTAGAATTGTTTATTGTTTTATTATCATCATCTCACAGCTACAACTGTGTAATTTTTCATCACCATCAGCTGTACAGCAGAACCACTGTATGGCACTATTGCCTTGTTGACAAATTAATCATAAATTCACTGGTAATATTAATTTTATGCTTTCTCTGGCCAGTACAACGTAGTGACAACTACACACAGCAATGTCACACATTTGGTACATGGCCATACATGATCATTAGGGTCTGCATATCTTACATGTACATTTGGGACAAACTTGTGGCATGCACCAAAAATTACTTGTCTATGTCAGGTCCTGTCCATTGCTTGCTTTAATAGTACATGAACAACAAGAACATCAAAACCTGCTTCTCTAGCAGTAGTACTGTGGCAGCTTGTGCTTCATTTTGTTGCAAGCACACAACCAGCAATTATGACAGCTTTTGCAGGGTGAGCCTGAAACTGCACATACTCTAACCAAAAAGTATCTCCATTATGGACTAATTGTAAAAATTATTTGCCCCAGCTGAGCAAAATGCATAACATATGACAGGTTGAGCTTATTAAGCTCTTATGGACAAAAAATAGACAGGGCTAGATGGGATCATCATAATAGACAAAGCTAACAATCAGTGCTAGGCTATAGGCTATAATGAATGATGGCTAATCAGAACTGTCAGCTATGCACTAGTAGTATTATATAAGCGGAGGGTTATAAGTATACATTGTGTGCATGATTCAACTCTAGCTGGGTTCTGGTTTGTTGCCAATTCAATTTGCTTGGACATTCACTTTCTGAGATTGGTGGGCATCGTAATACCTTAAACTAAAACATTGGGATCTCATGGCCTTGTCCTTAATCAATATGTCATTGATTGTCCACATATCATATGGTGCCAGGGTGTGCAAAAGACTCAGCAAAAATTACCTTAACATGCTATTTGCCAAGACACATAAAATAGATCTGATTCACATTTATTTTATTGAACATTAGCTATTACTGCTGACAAAATGCAAATGAAATAACAATAATGAGCTCAGCAGAATCTATCACTGCAAAAAATTCTTTATGACTTACTACAAATCTTCAGGTGTTTGCAGTGAAGAACCAGCATTTGTCTAATTAACTAAGACAGCTCTGCAATGTGGCATTTGGGTGCAACGGTGCTTGCCTGATGACCGTCATATGGCTCTACGTTTACTTATAGTGATATAAACAGGCAAATCATCAGTGTATGACCATAAATTTATAGTTTTTTTCTCATTTAACATAATAGCATGAGAAAAAGTCTGACTAGACAGAATGACCCAATAAAGACAGGCATGTGACACATATCATGGAGCAGTAGGCTACCAGTACTTGCAGTGGTAAGACAAATGGTATTTTTACACTTTAAGACAGAAACAGATATATATCTGGTTATAAAGAAAGATACTCAAGATCATTTGAAATGAAGGAGAGATCTCAAGAATGTCTGTTTGTATTCATTTCCTACCCTGTTCTTGGTCTGCCCAAGCCTGCCTCAATTGGAGGGGAAGTACTGGTACCAGCAGTCATGACAACCTAATGAACTGGTGCTTGTATTGATCATAACTAAATTTTAAAATTGTACTGTTCCAATGTTTGTATTCGCAGCAGATTATTTAATACCAGAGTAGATTTTGCCACCAATTTTGGTCATTGTTTGGTATATAAATGCACCATCAGTTCGATATATGCCAATAGTTATTGGAGAAAAGTTGGTTAGCGATGAGTCTGCGGACAAACATAAATGACTATGGAAGAGCAACTGGCGGGGTAAAACTTTTCTGTGAATGTAGGCATGTGTGTAACAGAGCATGGACTTTGGCGGCTGGTTCTGCGTTGAGTGTGTGCATGTGTATGTGTGTGTGTGTGTCTGTGTGTCAATGTGTTGTGTTTGTGTGTATTCATTTCTTAGGTTAAGGTTTTTGACTGCCGCACAGCAGAAGACGGACGGGGCCTTGTGGAATGCTCTTCAGAACTGCAACCGCTTCACTGCGCGTAATGTTTGTGAAATCCTTTCCATTGACCTCAATGAGAATGTCACCTTCTCTGATTTGGTTGCTCTTTGCTGCCGGTCCACCAGCAAACACAGTCTTGATGATGATCTGGTCTCCACCCTGCGATGATCCAGCTCTGCTGACAATGCTAAAGCCAAGGCCTGAGTTTCCTTTGACAAGCTCTAAGGCTTTTACCTCTGACATGCTGATGCCGGCACGGCGAGCCATTGTCATGCTAATACTCTGAGGAGTTGCTGATCCTCTGCGCCGCATTGTACCCCTCCGCTCACTCACGGTCGACCCCATACTGATACGATCAAGTGATTCTTGAGATCCGTACTTGGATTGTCCTTCTTCGTCAGCCAGCGTAGAAAGTGTGGCTTGTGAGTCGCTCAGTTTTGTGGAAGAGTTGAAATCTCCAGTGCTGTCGCTTCGCCGAAGTTGGCGTGTCCTGGTTGAGCCTCGGCGCTGCTTTAAGCCGGTGGTTGTTGCTGAGATACGGCGACTGACAACAAATGTCACATGATCTGGTGTGTTCTTCAGGAGCTCCTTTGCATCTTGATTGGTTATGCCCTGCATGAATATGTCATTGACAGAGACAAGTCGATCACCTGCCTCTAGTTTCTTGCACCGGCCGGCCGCACTGTTTTGCACAATCCGCTTGATCTGCAGCAAAGTGAATAGGTAACACGAGGTTTGTTTTTTTTCCAAGAAGTCCAACCAGTCACACACAGTAAATTTTTTAACAACTGAGTAAGAGACAATCCATCCTGACAGCATTCTAATTAAAACTCAACACATGTTCAGCTTTTATTCAATGTTCAACATAAGGAGATCTGTATGATATATTGCATAGAATGTCAAGCAACAAAACATGAGTGAAAACAGCTACCAATGGAAATATTTTGAAAGGTACTACCTTGAAAAATATAATAATTTTTAATTTCTTGACAGAAGACTCTCCAAGCAGTAGTTTTATGTATTGGGTTACTGAAAAAAGAACAAATATGTAAACTGTTTTGCTTACCACAACTGCCTGTAAAGGCGTGTCGCTTCCTCCTGCAATTTGAATGCCCAACATGCCGCCAGCTTTGTTGATTTCCACTCTTAGCTCTTGCTCAGTTTGAGAGGAAGTCCGTGACCTTGCTGGCGAATTGGTTGCCGTCTTAGGGAACAGCCCCTCACTGCGCAGAGGCGAAAGAGTATCTCTCGGCGACTCAAGCAATCCTTGCGGTGGTGGTGGGCTGGATGGAAGGTTTGGAGGAGGGGATGTGGGTGATGGAAGAGGGCAGACTTCATCTAAATTAGCATCTTGAGAAGTTTGTGCCTTGCTGTCTGATGCTCCTTGGAAATGTTCAATGCCTTTCTCAGCTGGGAAGAGGTTACGTCGAACTGAGCCAGATAAATCACGATCGTCTTTGGGGCTATCTGGTGAGGGGCCTAACTGCTTTGCTGGTGTTTGGGGAGAAGAGCCCTTGTAGACATGGTACGGCTGAGGACTTACAGGAGGTGCAATTTCTTCTCTCCTAGAAAAAGCACTCAGAGGCAGCCTTTCAACATCAGCTGCAGCTGGTGGCACATCTAGCAGGCGTTGGTTTCCTTTTGTCACAGGTTTCTGCAGAAGAAAACAAAAAACAATTCAAGACCCTGGACTACATGATGATTACAAAGAAGCAATTGGAGTTGTGAGATAAGTGAAGAGGGCAAAGTGCATCCTTAAAATAAAGTTGTTTCCACTAGTGACTCATCCTGACACCTAATATTAAGACAAGGTGTACTCTGATGTAAAATGTGGTTTATGAACTGCACCTTTTCCCAGTTTCATGTAATTTTGGCAGTGGAATTTTCTACCACCATAACACCCACCTTTGTTTCTGGGCTGTTCTGGTTTTCAGCCTTCTTCTGGCTTGCAGCCAGAGTATTCAGAGCTGGCTTCTCTGGTTCTTCCTTGCTGTGTTGGTGAATCATCTTCTCTGGTGGTAAAGATGAGCTTGACACCTGTCTGGGTTTTACCACTTTCCCTGATGCCTCAGACACCGGTCTTGGTTTCTTCAAACTTGCCTTGGTTGATTGACACACATTTCTTTCATGCTCCTCTGCTTCTTTTGTTGGCTCCAGCTTGCGACGACAGACACAGATGTCAATGTTTTCCTGCTTAGCTGCCTTCAGGATAATGGCGGTTGCCTCACTGTTTGTTACTCCCACCAAACACTCGTTGCCCAACATTAGGATCTGGTCATCAATTCTGAGACGTGAGCAGCGTTGGGCTACTGACAGTGGAGCAAGACTGGATATGTAGACAGCATTCAGCTCTGTTTCCATTCCTCCTTTGACAATGATCCCAAGAGGTTCCCCTGGCTCGTGCGCAAGCTGCAGAAGCAGGGAAAAAGACACAGGCATGGTTAATTACTGGAAAATGATGCTCTTTTCTAATAAGTGGCCTTCCTTATCAGGAAAAACAAAGGATCTCTTTTCCCATTTTGGTGTATAGAATGAACATTATCAAATGTCTGTCTAGAATAATCTAATAGCTGTTGGCAGACAGTGTGTTCGAATTTCTACCAAGGGCTTTTTGCATCCAGAAAGACAAGCGTGGCTGTTTGGTCACAAGCTACAATGCCTGGACATTTTTCATAATGAAAACAAATGCAGGACCAATGTCAGGGGAAATTGTCAACAGACAGGAAAGTTTCTTTCCTAAACACAAAAATGGATTTTCTATTGTCTCTGGAGGTCTGCCCCAGAACGAGCTTGCCCCCCCCCCCTGCCCCTAAACAACCAGGTGTATTTGATTTACGTCACAAGTCATTTCATGGCTAGGAAAATGGGGGCCAGAGCAAGGCAACATTCTGATTTTATTGAATTCCTAACAAAACATTTGTGGCTGCTCTTTGTGCTTCGTAATAAGGAATTAACCATACATTTTAATTGTGATGCGCAGAAGCAGATCTTAGAAGCATCTTATATGTCTACAATATTGTTCCTCCATCTCTGGTGTTTACAGTGTTCCTCCAATTTGCTCATGCAACATATCATCAAGTATATATTTTAAAACATGGTGGTGGTGAATGAGTATGCCATTTATGCATGTGATCAGCAGCAAAAGGCAGTCACTGCACTGAGTTTAACTATATGATTTAGCGGTGGTGAAGGGGTGTGGTACGCAGAAGCAACATTGATGTGATGACTAATAACTATTGGTAAAAAGAGCAGCTGTCTGGCTGAAAGAGTTTGGCTCCCAAGTCAACTGACTACTATCTTGAGTGGGACAAACAGCTTTTGGATGTCTACAATGTTTGGTTTTACTACAAATTGAGCTGAGTGTTTGTTGTTCAACAATTGGAAGGTCTTTATATAATTAGTGCAGGAAAATCATGCTTAATCTGCAATCAAGCAATGCATGTGGTAATATGTAGCCTTCTTCTGTTGTGAGAGATAAATTTTTCATAGCTATCGCCATCGTTGTGGGCGGAATCAAAGTACACGGCACCAGATTGCCTAGCTGACCAGATTCGCTTGCACTATCTACTGCGCAAATTACCGCATCCTCAAGCTTTCATCTCCTGCAGTACATACCGTCAATACCATGCATGGTCATTCTTACTTGTCTTTACTTCCACTATGCGTTAGGCCTCTCTTAAGGTGACTCAACTCAGTTTTGACATCACTATAGCAATGCCTGTATGTGAACTGAGATACCCTAGTGGTGCTGCCAAAGTATATGTAACATTACAACCAGGTCAAGTCACCAACCAACCAATATCATTCTATATATATATATATATATTGCACTGCCTGCATAAATGCTTATTCAGAGTTATATTTAATGGGATGATTGATCAGGAAGCCGAATGTTATGCCATTGGAAACTATAGATTACTCGCAAACAGATGATTATGATATGATTGACTTGTAGAAATGTGGAGACATCTTTTTTTTTCTAAATCAATTATGTCAAATTACATGTATCAACTACAAGAAGCATTTCATAAGGGAAAATGGCTATCAGTCTAAACTGTGGAAATGGCAGAGAAAAGTTTCCTTTCTGCCCCTTTCAGCATGCAAGTTTGAGAATAATGAAGTGGTGATTGGGTTAGACAAGAATTTATACCCTGGCGTGTAGGATGCCAGTCATCGTCTGTGTGTTGCTTAGTCAGCCATGGATTGACAAATTAATTAAGTATTCTTTGCTTTCAAAAAGAAAGTTTCCTGTGTTGATAGGGTGTGGGAGTTGAGAGTCCCTTCCTCTCTGATCTCCCCCCCCCCCCCTCTTCTCTATCTCTCCCATTTCCCTTTCTCTGTCTGTCTTCATGGCATCAAAAATTTTTTATATTAGTTTGATCATAACATACTAACTATCCTTGTTCAATATGAAGCTAATCTCTGAATGCTATTCAATGTGAAAAATTGTATACCAACATCAGAGTTTAATATGCTTGCAACCTTGTTTTTTTTTGTTGAGACAATTGCTTTTATATATCCTCTCAAGTTCCTTCTTTCATTTATCTTACTCATCCTTCACGGATGACCACCAGGCATTGCAAGATGCAATCTCTTCATTAAACAAAAAAAAAGAACTACATTGCCAAAGACAGTCTTGCTCAGCTCAATATGCCAGGCTTTATTTTAATAATTATTAATGATCACAGCTCCATATGAAAGCCTAGTTGCCAATCTTTCTCATCCATGTGCATATTCTTAGAGCATACAATCAGATGGGATTCACAGTTATTGCACATTGTGTACTAGTTCTTAACAAACAGACATTTCAGTGCGTGTGTAAACAGACTCACTCATATGGACTGACGTTAAAAGCTCACTGATGCTTGCCCCACAGTTCAGACAATATGGTTTAATAAATGAAATTCACTTTGATGACTATTCATCTCCCTTTTTCAATACTTCAATCAAGCAAAATGGCTGTTTTGTTGTTTTCTTTAGCTGGTTTATTTCAGCAGCTGGAGGGCAGACCGCCAACATTAACTCAACAAGATGAATAGAAAAATTATTAAAAGACAATGAAAAAGAATGTTGAGGAAATGACTTTGATCATGAAATCCATTGTGCTGAACTTTAGCGTAACTTTTTCTAACATTAATCCAGCATCAAGCAAAGAGCTCTTTCAGAACTCATGCACACCAGACAATCAATCATTAGCACAGTTAGTTATAGTAGCATTCAATTTAGTTAGAATATTATTCAGTCAAAGTTAAGCAGAATGTTTGCCTTCACTATTGCCAAGTACTATGTCATAAACACATTTATATGTAAAATTTTGTCGTATTCTTTGAGAACGTTTCAGTTCCCATGAGTTCATGAGTTGATGCTGGCAGTTGACTATTATAAGATCGTCTCCAAAAGAAACTCTTGTGAATTTTCGCTCGAAGACAGTTTGTCTGTACGGCAAATGTTGACAAGTGATTTTAAGTAAGACCAGGTTGATCAAAAATGCTAATTAAAGCAAGAAATAATTGATTTTACTGGTAAGTCTCATCAGTCTTAACAGTCATGGTATTTGTAGTAGTCAGAACTATGTTATCACATGTTATAAGTATTATTGATTTCGATTCCAAAGTTAACTGTATCAGACATTATTAGATGCTATATTCAAAACCTAGCTTCACTTTCCCACAGTAGAGATTGAAATCAATATTATTATTAAACAATCATTTTTCCCATTCCCTTTACTCTGGCTGGGAGTTCACAGTGGACTCAAACTTGCAGTGACCAAGCACCTAGCTGAGCAAAAATCATGCAATCATCACTGCTTGACCAATCCACCAGTCCAAAAAGAAAAACAAACAAGAAAAGAAAATGGCTGGAGTAAAGTGAGTGAATAGCCTTTCCTGTAATAATGTTATTGTTGATTGCAAAATCAGTAAGTGATAACAGAGATATTGTGCAGCTAAATTCTCATCTATGTGTTGGTATCTTCTGAAGATCATGCTAACAAACTCCCAAAATATAGAGTCACGTACTAAGTGCATGACATGTGTTGTAGCTTTTCTGCATTTCAGCATCAGATTCAAGGCATATATTAAAGCTGGTTACTGTTTACCAAATTCTTCCCATGCTTGGTATGGTGAGAGATGCATAGAACTTTAAAGTTTTGTCCATTCAATCACACGCCATGCTATTTTTGTGATTCGTTCATAACACATCAATCTACCATTTTGAACAGTCACCAGTGACAAATGAAATTGTCAGTATGACTCAGTAGTCTTTACTTCTGTTAGTAAGCAATTAAATATTAAGTTTCTTATAAAACATGAACATGCTTACTCTTTCATTGTGGTAGATGGCAAAACAAGTCCTGTCCTTACCTCAAATTGAATAACTCCTTCTTCAGGATCATTGACAGGAGCTGCCGAGAGGGAGCTGTTTGACAGAGACTTGGCCACTGTTGATACGCTTGAGCCAAGACCAGAAGACGCCGATGAAGATGATAAGGTGTTGCCATCAAAAACGTCACCCGAATCTCCCTCATCACTTTTCACGAGTGCAGCTGGAAGAAGCACAAGGCTGACCTTTCCGCGAGGAATGGACTTGAGGAGAGAGTCAGCCTCACTAGCAGTCATGCCTGTCACCTCTTGTCCATTTACTCGCAAAAGACGGTCACCGGGCCTGAATGAGAAAACCAGTACATCAAAGGGACTGGTCAGAAGGTTGGAGATTTGGCAAATCCAATGATTAAGTAACATTTATGACAGAATGTGCAAATAACAGGACCAGAAATGCCACAAAACCAAAAGTTCTTCAAATACATTTTCATGATGCTGCACTTAAATGCTGAAAAGCATTTTTGAAATTGTGGCTGTGCAAAGGATGTAGCTTCACGTCAAATGTTGCTACCTTCAAAACAGACTGGGAGGGGTTTGGTTTTGAAAATAACATAAAACTCATGACAGGCTGTAAGAGGCCGCAATCATTCCTCAGCCACTCAGCACGCATCAATATGCATGGGCTCACTCTTTAAATCATTGGCCATTAAGTAGGTTCACCTTGAAAGGCACCGAATTGTGACATCAACACAAGTACATATGTAAGTTCTATGTATGTATATATGTATGTATGTATGTATGTATGTATGTATGTATGTATGTATGTATG
>JAOWAW010107014.1:0-12670 GCA_028565695.1 Nicola tetela
TTTCCTTTCTTATTGTGCTGTCAGAGAGGAGACCCCCTTGATTAGCTCCAGCTACTGGGCAATCCTCTAAAAACATATAATAATAATAGTAATAATAATAATAATAATAATAACAATAATAATAATAATAATAATAATAATAATGATGATGATGATGATGATGGTGGTGGTGAGACGGCGTAAGAGATAGCACAAGTGATTTCTGATCTGCTAGGTGACTTGGTGCCATAGGTTCGAGCTCGGCCGTGCGCTTGACTTCCTCCAAAAAACTAAATTGTTATTTATCTCACAATCCTCAATAATAATAATAATAATAATAATAATAATAATAATAATGTCGCCTCTCGTTTACCCTCTTGTGATCTGCCATTATGGCTCTCCAAGGTTCACGCTGATGTCCAGCCGTGTCTGACATTCAGCCGGTTCTTGCTTTGGCAGACAACCGTCTTCTCTCCACTCACTAACCTAATCAACACCTTACATTTTTCTTCTTCTTCTTCATCTTCTTCGTCTTCTTCTTCTTCTTCTTCTTCTTCTTCTTCTTCTTCTTTGTCTTCTTCTTCTCCTTTTCCTTCTTCCTAGTCTGTTTTTTTTTTCAGATTAGTAATCACCTGCTCTTCCCCCTTATTCCTTCTATTTTTCCTCTTCATCTCTTTTTCTCATTCCTGCTTTATCATTACTACTTATTATCTAATAAAGCATTTTTAATTTCACTTAAGAATTGCCTTTAGGCTTGCATCCTCCCTTGTACATACCTGTATAAATTAATTTTTTTTCCTCTGTACACACATTCTTTTCATTTGTTTTTATTTTCTGCATAAAAATAATAATAATTGATCTAGACTTACATGCATATCACTGGCTGTCAGCAAGCAGCTAGGCCTTGGCCAAATGTGCTCACATGTACTAGCACAATTGCATGCAAAAGCATAATCAAGGAAACAAGCATGATTTAAAATTGGATACATGAAATGCCGCAAAATGAGCATACTTTGGCATATTTTCTTAGGTCAGGCAAAGTGGCATACTTATGGCACAGTACATCATGAATCTCATGCTACACGGTCCTTGTCAAAATGCTCGTGTGAGGCATCTTATAAATATAGTCGATTTTGATCTTTGTGTCTGGTGGTTGATGAACTTAGGGTTTACATTCACTCGTATATTATCATGAACTGTGCCTCCAATAAAAAGCATAATCAGAGGCATATTCCAATGGAAAATCATAATTTTTGGCAGTTGCAATAGCTAAAAAAGCATATTTGCCCGAGGCCTACAAGCAGCCCCCTGGTTGCCTGGTGCAGTTGAAGTAGGAGTGCTAGCATGCCTTGTGTTGTAGCAGTCCCCAGTTTGGACCCACTTAATGCCAAGAAATTTATCACAGATTTTCTCTTCTCTTTCTCAGTTTCTTTTGCTCAAAGGCAAAGTGGGACAGAAAATGAGCAATTAAACCTTCAGTACAGTCAGTAAAAACATGTAACCACGACAACAGATTCTATTGGAAGTTTCCAATATTCTATTCCGGTAATCATGATGGCAGACTCTATTGCAGGTTTCTATTAGGATTTACAGAGGGTCAAATAGATAAGTTTATTCAGCAACAACTAGGCGACAAACAACTAGAACTTGTTTCTGAGCTCAATCGAATTCTTCTCAAGAATCCCACACTTGCGGCACTGATGTCAATTCCTCTATTAGCTATGACGGTGTTCCAAGCCTTCCGGTTAACACCAGGGAAACCACCAACAATGAAAACAGCTCTCTGCTCCACACTGCTTTGCCTTGTCCTCCGGTACACTGTAGAAAAAAGGTGAAGGATGTGCAGCCCTTTCTGTTGGTCAGCCTAGAGGAGTATTAGCGGTGTCCAGAGTGCTCAAGCTGGATGGCACACCCAAAACTCTTGTGTCAGAGCTTGCCCAAGTAGCCTTCTTAGTGCAAACAGATAGGGAAAGGCTGTCTTTGACCACAATCTCGTGAAGGAGGCATCTTGCTCCAATGAGGCTTTGGAGTTGGGCTTATTATGCAGTCACGGCATAGAGGAAGGACTAAACATTGTTTCACATTATTCCTTCCAACATCTGACTGTGCAGGAATACCTAGTGGCCTATTGTCTTGTGGCATACACCACTAGTGAGCAGGTAGTGAGAGACAAGGAATGAGATGAGGTCAGTCAGTTGGTTAGCTCTTGACCTAACCATGTTGTGTTGTAGTTCTTTGCTGGTTTACTTGTGGAGAGTCTTTGTCCTCACTTCTTTGCATGTCTCAACCAATGGCTACACAAGGGAAACAATCATTATAGTGAAGAGTGTCATAGTTGGTTGCGTGTTTGTTTGCAGTGTGACAAAGAAGCATGTGGTGAGCACTCTTTGAAAATGATGAGGATGCTTCCATCAAATTTCCTGCACTTTTTCATAACTGCTTGGTCCATCATTATGATAATGTGATCTTGATTCACTGCCTAGGCTATAGCACATGATCTTTGCATTGCCTCAAACACAGCTGCCAGCTCAGTCGGTGGCAAAGCAATGACAGGCAGGTAGCCAGTGGTGTTTTGGCGTGGAGTGTCACAAACTGAGGCATTAAATACTGACCACAGTGGCACTTGTTGCCCTTGATTTGCAGACTGGCCCACTTTTGTGTAAGGCCAGAAGCTTCGCAAGAGAAGGTAAATTTGATCCAGCCATTTTGCTCTCTCCATCCTAGGGTCATCATGTACTACCAAGAAGTAGCAATGCTGGCCAACTTCAGGTCCAGTGCACAGCCCTGCCACATACTGTAATTCTTTCTGAGCTTAGAATAGCTGATGTGTCCAGAGAACACTTGTGTCTACGCAATTTGACAGATTTCTCACCTATGTCCCCTGCTTGCACAGAAATATGTACAATTTCTGGCTTTTGCTGAATTATCATCCCATTGGTGCAGTGGGTTGTGCCAGCTCCTGATGAAGTTTCTTCAACAAGATCATTGTTATTCCAACAAAAGAAAAAATAACAGGTGTCTTCCACTCAATATTTAATGGGATGAAGACTCCATCCTTCTCTACATCATTGATCACTTTTACAGCCAGTGCTGTCTCATACTCTTCAACCTTTGATGCCAAATATCCATGCCCCATCTTGCTAAGAGGTGTCACCAGTATGTTACTGCGTGTGAGATGCTGTACAGTTAATAGGAGCATAAAGTGCTTAGGAGTGCAAACACGTCCTTTAGTGGCAGCATGGATAATATCATTTGCAATTGAGATGACATGTCTCTTGAGCTCAGGCTTATCAATAAATGCTTTATCCTCCAAGGTAAGACTTCCTTCTGCTTCACTGTCTCCACAAACTACCCGCGCCAAAAAGTTGAACAAAGCATTGGGTATTTGCTTAGATGCGTCTTGTGACAAATCAGCTGCTGATAGCATACTTGACAGGGAATCACCCATGGACAGCAGTATCTGGCAAAGGTGAAGCACAGAATGAAAAATGTCCAACAATGCACCATTCTCAGCTACACTGTGACAAACATCATTTTCCCCAGTCTCCCAGTCTCAGTGAGTTTTGGACTATCAGCTGTCTCTCATGCCATATCTGACCCAGAATCATCAGCAGCTATGTGCACTTGATGGTAAAGTGTGTCTCAGCTGCATGTTCAAGTAATACATCTTGTGTCACGGATGATGATGTCACCATCTCAGGCTCGGTGACTCGCATTAAGCTGCAAAAAAAAACAACTCATTACCAAACTGCTTCTGAAGATGATGTTTAAGGCTATCCCTCCAGTAGTTAGGAACCTGAACACCCTCTTCAACCAACAAAGCAACGTATCAGCTGCACAAGTTGACTTGCAACCTTCCTTTGATCTGCTTTCTTGATAATAGTTTGCTGTACTCCTTCAGCAAGATGACAAAAGGCTGTCTTGTAAGCCTTACTGGAATCACCTTTCCCATCACCCTGAACGTTATGCAGCTCAGCTATAGCACTTGTCATTGAGAATGAGTATGACCAATGACCATTACAACACTCTTTGTACTTGACCTCACACATCATGCCTGTGTCTAGGCGCATACATCTCCGGTATAACCTTGCAGAACAAGCGCACGCTGTTTCCTGGGTTTTGCTGTCAATTATAATTGATTATGATTCTGTCAAAAGATGTGTCTCTGTGTGTTTCGTCAATGAGGGAAAACTGTCTTTGGAAAATAATAGAAAAGTCAAGTTATTTTCTGACATGGTGCTGAAACCTACCCGTTCATTTTCATTCTCAAGTACTACCGATACGGTCTGTTCGCCAATGATTTGTTGATGGATGACAAAGAACCAACTTCCTGCCAAAGTCTGAGGCAAATGAGAAGCCCAGCTATGTATGGAGACTGGACAACCAGAAGCGGCCTCAGTGCCAGCACAACATCATCCGCCAAACTACGCAGAGAACAACTACAAGCTGCACTAGATGCTGCCAAGAAAAGGCAGCGACTAGAGGAAGAAATCATTGACATGGAACTGCAACAAATACTAACAAGTATATACCAACATGCAAGTACTGCAACAAGTCACACAGGAGTGATAAATGTAGGAAATTTAAATCAACACTTTCACAAAGACAGCAGCCGAAAGATTGCTGCTACATCTGCCTTCGTTGTGGACACAGACAGCATTATTGCTCATCTCAGCGTGCCTGTGTATACTGCAAATTGAAAATACATCATCGAAGCTTGTTTCTGACGAAATTTGGACCTCCCACTCCACCGAAGCCACAAGATGAGCAAGTTACACTAGCACCCAAACATCAGTCAACCAAACCATCAACACTGGTGACTGGTCAGGAGTCAGTCATTATGCAGACTGCTCTTGCCCAGGTCAGCAACCCAACTACATTAGAAAACTGCAAAAGCTGCCTGCTACTTGACACAGGCAGTTACCGTACATACATAATCGAACGGCTTGCACAGCAACTCCACTTACTAGATGGTGATATCTAAAGGACACCTGAATATCACTACATTTGCAAGCATTGAGTTTAAACATGTGACTGCTCACACCGCTACATTTGAGGTACAACTACGCAATGGCAGCCAACGACCTATCACTGCTGCAGTGGTGCCAACTATTACAGGAAGCATCATGCGCACCTGTGTACCTCCGGAAGTACGCACCAAGCTTCAACAGGAACTGCCCCATCTACCACTAGTGGATACGTTTCCATCCAATGGAACGACCAAAATCGACCTCTTGATTGGTAATGACTATTACATGGACATCATCTTGCCTGAGAGAATAAAACTCTGTGCTGGCCTCTTTCTGATCAAATCCAACCTTGGGTGGATATTATCAGGGTTCATTCCAGTCCCACGACATCCATGTTGTTACAAGAACCATCAAGTGACAGTGATTGCCACTCTCCTGAGTGTGCACACAACCATGCGTGATGTGCCCATTCTGTCAATTACTGACGAAACCAACGAAGAACCACTGGACTGCAAACCTGACCTGGAAAACTACTGGTGTTGGAAACAATCGGCATTACGGAATGCCCAACAACCAAAAATGATGATTGTTAAAGCCGCACTTTATTGGAAACACAAGATGAAAAGAATAACTCAAAACTACCTGAATATAAATGCTCCATTGTTTACCATGAAAAACTAAGTGTGCACCATCAATGGCATGAAAACACCTGAACCAGTATCTGGGTGACACTGTAACATGCCCCCTTGTAAGAAGTGTGACTGGGGAACACTTAGCGATGAATAAGTGTGTATACTGGCAGACATCCACAATGGAAAAAGAGAAAAAATTGTGCTGTGGAAGACACTAGAACGGTTTTGGACCATAAAACTGTCAAAGGGAGTGCCAATTCCGCCAAAATGTAGTTCCGTTCGCCTTTTGAACGGTGTAAATCCTTTGCTGTTTGCTGACCATAACCACTTTGGTGATTGTGTCAGATAAACACCCCTTGGAACATCAGCACTGACATTATTCTCCAAGAATGTGAAGATGTGGTCTTTCTGAATGCAGGCTGTGTGGAGCAGCACCAACCATGAGCACTGAACTCCGTCAAATGCTCTGAAACAGGATGCACATGGCACAGACAAGAATTCCAACTAAGCTATGGGGCCTTGGATGGCCATAGGGAAGCACTATGAAATGTGTCCTCCATCCAGCATTGCCACTAAAAAGCCTTGAAACTAGGAGCTGCACTCAAACTGCAAAGGTGAAGAAGAAAGCTATAGTTTTGAACTTCCTGGGCTTTCATTACCATGGAAACCACAGCCTTTCGCAGCACAGGAGAAATTCTCTTTTTTCCCCACATTGGCCCAGATTCAAGCTTTCCACTGGCAAACACCATTTGATTCTCTTGTTCTTAATCTACTCAATCAGTGTCACTTGGGCTTGTGAGCTCGACTTGAGAGCGCTTTGTGGCAACCAGAAGTCTTTTTGGCTCAAGGACAGAATTTAGCCTACTTCAAAGGGGTACAAAATTTAGCCCACCTCAAAGGGGTCCAAAATGTAGCCTACCTCAAAGGGGTCCAAAATTTAGCCTACCTCAAAGGGGTACAAAATTTAGCCTACTTCAGAGTGGTACAGAATTTAGCCTGCCTCAAAGGGGTACAAAATTTAGCCTACTTCAGAGTAGTACAGAATTTAGCCTACCTCAAATGGATACAAAATGTAGCCCACTTCAGAGCGGAACAGAATTTAGCCTACCTCTGAGGGGTAAAGAAGTTAGCCTACCTCAAAGGGGTACAAAATTTAGCCTACTTCAGAGTAGTACAGAATTTAGCCTACCTCTGAGGGGTACCCAATTTAACTTTAATATAATAATACATCAGAGGAATACAGAATTTAGTCTACTTCAGAAGGGTACACAGTTTAGCCTACCTCAGAGGGATAGAAGTACTGTATTGCACACTGAGAGGGGTAAAAATTCCAAGTCCAGGTGCACATTTATCTGTTAGTAGCTCTCAGGCATTGCAGATACTTCCCAAATGCAGATGAACTCATCCAAAAAAAAGAACTGAAAATGGATTTGATTACAGCCTTCAACAGCATTCCTTTTTCTAACGATGAAAGAGATGCATATGTGCACCACAGGACATGGCACAGTGGCCCTGAGAAACATCTTGTAAGATAGAGAAACCATCCTTGATCAGGTGGTGCAATTCAGTACGAAGTGCTACAATGAATGTGTGTACCAGTGTGTTAGAGAGAGAGAGAGAGAGAGAGAAGGAGAGAGAATGGCTGGCAAGTGGACAAACTATGTGACTGAAAAGGAAGAAATACTGCATGAACATGAAATGCGGTTACTGAACAGAATTGGAAGCAGAACTGAGATATGACCCTGCTGGTCTGATTACATTCATTCATATATTCAGGTGTTTGGTGGGTCAGGAAAAATCACTGGCAACGGAGAAGGTAGAGGAGATGGAATAGAGTCTTCGCCACTCAGTGAAGCTGGAACCTTGCTGTTGTCGATATGTTTGGCCATGGCTGCGCCTTTCCTGACATGCCGGGTTGTTAATACCGGGTCTGCAAAGTCTAGTGCCGCAGCAAGGGTGTCACCTATTCTGTCCAAATGGTCCATTATGTGCTGACTTGCTCTTTTTACTTCTGCAAGCTCGTGGAGAATGCGCTTCTCCATACCATTCATATGACACACCTTTCTTCATAGCTGACGCCACTGCTGGACTCAAAGTTGCTTGGTCTGGACTTCGTAAACGCTAGCTGCTGTGCAACATCGGCAGTACCATATGCGTCATCTATTTCCAAGCCACTGGACTTGGGTTGTCCAAAGGCATTTTCGTATGCCTGCTGCTCTACTGCACGAATTTTTGAGAGTGATGACCAGTGGGTTATTGCTGTAGCAAAAGAAATGAACCGTTGTCAGCAGACACCACACCACAGCTAGCCCAGCCCAGCAACATCGCTACCCATCCGAAATAGAAGAGTAACTGAAAGTCAATGATCCCTTCTAATATGAAAGGCAAGGCATACTCACATCTCGTTGAGGGCGTATCCATGTGCTTGAGGTTTTTGTTGTCCAGAAGAATGACATCTTTCCTATCAAAGGCTTCCCTGCCAATTCTCGACAACAAGGTGGAGAGTATTTTGTCCTTGTCAAGACTATGTACTCTAAATATCGATGAAGGTATAATTTTTGGAGCCTTTCAGCAATTGTGTTCAACGTGACAAACCTCTACATTCACGCTGGCCTGTGCAAACTGCATACGTTTGGACTTGGTGACTGTTGACCTGGTGCTTGCAGACTGGCTATCACAAGCTACTAAGCTGTGACAGACTGATGCCTTCCGCTTGTTAGCTGACATATGCATTGGTGTCTTTCCTTCAAAGTTGTAGAAGGGGACATCCTTGCACATCCACACTTCATCTTGGCACATACTCCAATATCAAAACTCTCTGTTAGCATCAGCCGTTTCTACATAAGATCCACAGTCGCTCATGAGCATAATTGAGCTTGGCACAAGATTGAAAAGTGTAGACAACACAGCCTGATTCAGGTTGGACTGCCCAACCTTTACCGGTTGGTCTTGGCCTTCTGACTTTACTAGAAATCTACCACCTTCCATGTCTGAGCTAGTACAGTTTGGAGCATGCATCCCAGCAACCTTTGCAGGAGTTTAAGCTTATAATGCAAAGCCTTTGATGGATTGGGTGCGCAAATTCACAGGAATACCATCTCCTCCAAGGTCCACACCAAAAAACGTATGAACGATAGGATCCAGTGCCAGTAAGAGACGTAATAAAATGCAAGGAAGCTACTGCGACAGAAGTATGACAAAGCAGGAAGAAGTGCTGCAGTACTGGTAGGTTGGCATACCTGGGTGCACCATAATCATCTACATACAAGTAGGTCTAGCCTGGCTTTCACTGACTGCTAGCTGTGCCAACTGCATGGATGGTATGGCAGTTGATCGCATGGCTGACCTCCTTCGAGTGTGGAATGACCAAGAAAGGTGTATCCAGTGGTGTGAGGTCTGTCAGCTACTCTGCACTGATATGCCAACACTGTGGCGGGCCTTGTTATTGGACTGAAGATATGAGACAGGACAGTTGGGTGTGGCGCTGCCTTTGCAAGGGGTGCCAGAAGAGCATGTCAATATGTGTCAACTCAATTTTTGAGAACAGCAAGATGGACATGTCCACTGTTCTACAGGTGATCTACTGGTGGTGTCGTGGCTTAATAGTGGAGCAGACCATGGCAGATGCCAATGCCTCCAAGGTCACAATCATCGATTGGTTCATGGAGTGCTGGGAGGCTTGTGGCAAATACATGTTAGCCCATCAGGAGCCAATAGGCGGGCCAGGTCACACCGTCGAGGTTAATGAAACAAAAATCGGCTGCTGTAAGTACAACCAGGGACGTTTGCAAGATGGCATCTGGGTTCTGGGTGGTATCGACAAGCAGACTGATGAGGTGTTCCTGCGCATAGTTGAGACCAGGTCATCCAATACACTCATCCCTTTAATACAAGCCGCCGTTCTTCCAGGTACAATGATTTGTAGTGATGAGTGGCATGCTTACGATGCCTTGGGCCAACATGGCTTTGAACATTTGACAGTAAATCACTCTATTCACTTTGTTGATCTAACAACACATGCCAATGCCCAGAAGATTGAAAGTTTTTGGAGCCAAGCTAAGCAGAAGATCAAGCACACGAAAGGCATCGGGCATGAGCATCTGCCAAGCTATTTGGTGGAATTCCTTTGGTGGCATAGGTATGGTGCAATGGCATTTGAAAACTTCATAGACCATGCTGCAGCAGTTCTCTCATGAACTGAGTCAGAACTAGTATGATTTAGTGCCTTTCACCAAGATTATCCAACCAGCAGGGCCATATTTTCAGCTTGCATGCAGTTCTGTTCAGTAACCACCCTCCATGTTTATGCCTTCTTTCTTCCTTTTCAGTCACATGTTTTGCCATCGACATAGCCTGATGGGCTATGCAGGACTAATGTCTTTACTTTCTTACAATGCTAACTGCTTGATCCCTTAATTTTTGTTGTGGTGAGAAATGAGCAGTTAGCCATCGTATCTGCTACTGGCATACTTGATAAAGTGGCAAAATTTGACTGCATAACTGTTACAATGCCGTTTAACCATCTGAGGTTAATAGAATTCAAGCTTACCTGTTTGGGATACTGCAAGGAGGTAGGCTACATTCTTTATCCCTCCGAGATAGACAAGATTATTACTCATTGCTCCAAGGTAGGCCATATTCTTTACCGATCTGAGGTGCATTTTAACCCTTGGAAAAGTCAAATTGTGTTTACTCTCTGAAGTAGGCTTTATTCTTTTTCCTCATCTGGGGTAAGCACTGGCAATATTTTTTTTACCCTTGTGAGGAAGGCACTATTTTTTTTAACCCTCTGAGCTTGAGGTGGGCATGTGCTTTACGCCTCTGGGTAAGGCAACATTTTGTACGTGTATCCCAGTAGTAGGCTAAATCATGGGCTAAAGTCAGCATTAGCATCCCTTCTTTTCTTGTTGTGTTAGTTTAAACGGAGGAGAGCTCCCCAATTAGCGTAAAGCTACCAAGCAATCCTCAAACAAGTCGAAATAAATAAATAAAGAGGTAGGCTAAATCCTGTACTGCTTTGAAGTAGGCTACATTTTGTACCCGTTTGAGGTAGGCTAAAGTCTGTACCACTCTGAAGTAGGCTAAATTTGTACCCCTTTGAGGTAGGCTAAATTCTGTACTGCTTTGAAGCAGGCTAAATTTTGTACCCCTTTGAGGTAGGCGGAATTCTGCGCCTCTCAGAGGCAGGTTAAATTTTGGACTCCTTTGAGGTAGGCCAAATTCTGTACCCCTCAGAAGTAGGCTAAATTTTATATCCCTTTGAGGTAGGCCAAATTCTGTACCCCTCAAAGGCAGGCTAAATTTTGTACCCTTTGAGGTAGGCCAAATTCTGTACCCCTCAGAGGTAGGCTAAATGTATCCCCTGAGGTAGGCCAAATTCTTTACCCCTCAGAGGTAGGCTAAATTTTGTACCCCTTTGAGGTAGGCCAAATTCTGCACCCCTCAGAGGTAGGGTATATGTTATACCCCTTTGAGGTTGGCTAAATTCTATACTTGCGCCGTCTTTTCGTATATAAATCTTGGGCTGGGGGACTGCTAGTATATCGCGTATTGTAATCATTACATCATTGACGTCATCTCACACCAAATAGCGGGAAACCTAATGGATATGATGAAATGAACGATAGGACATGTCACCGCCCTGATTTCACAGCAAGAAAGACCTTGGTGACCTACGTAAATGTAACTACAAATTTCTACAGGCAATCATCGGAGCTTGACTATACAGGTACTGAACAATCAGTAACGATGGCACGACTTTAGCAGCTGCAGAGTATGATTTTCCGAGGCAACGAATCAATCAAGAAATCACTTGTTACAGTGCGGTCTGCACTTTGAAAGACTTAATTAAGCTAACCTTTATTTGAACTTCAAAGCACAAGTCACAAAACTTTAGCCGGATCCTAGCTATGGATCGCCGTGAAACGGGACATCAACAGGGACAGCAAGTCTTGACCAATAAGCTCATCAGTTCAGCAAATCAGCCGTCAGTTATCTTAGTAAATACGAACCAAAAAAAGGCGCATTCAGGCACGCTTCATACATAATAGTCGAAGCTTGGGGGCGAACTGGCCAAACAGAAAGGCACCTCAACCAGCGACTGCTGAGCCCAACTACATCTACCCAAGCAAAGGCCCACGAACTGGGCTCGGCAGCTGCTTAGAGACGTAATAAGCGTGGGAAAGAGGGTCAACACTGGCCGGGGTATGTCGCGACCCAAGCCGCATGCAGCTGTGCCTACACCGTCACTGTTGCAACTGTTGCTAGACGGCCAGAGGTTTGATATCGATGGCTACGCTAGCCCACAGCGGATCTAACACTTTTTTTTTAATTTTGACAAAGTGATCGTGTTGGCGGTGAATCGTTTTTCAGTGCACGATGGCTGCAGCAACAAGTGAAGAACCTCCGCCGCTAAAAACTACTTTTAATTAAAGTGGATTGCAAGATTGAAGCTTTCTAAGACATACACTGGACCTGGTGGACGCGTGGAACTTTGCGCGGATAACGGGCACTTCTCTGTGCGGATGGCTCTGCCGTGTGCGAAGTAGACATCGAGAGTGGGAGGACTGTGCGACGATTTGAAGGGGACGAAGACGATTTGGTTACTTCCTTTGCGGCCAACCCAGATGGATCGTGGCTAGTGGCGTGCAGTCGGAGCTTCTTAGGTCGACAGTGGCGGATGGCGGAAGAATCCGCTTTACAGCTGTCCCATTCTTGGCGTCTGCATGGAACACCAGTTTCAGCGTCCAACTTCGACCCATCTTCGACTGCTTGCTATAGGTACAACGAAAGGAGTCGTACAGGTGTTTTCTTTTTTTGAAGAAGATGAGCATGATTACATATGCTGACAGGAGACCGTTTAGCATACGGTTGTGGATTCTATGCTTTCCGTCACGGTTGGTATACTCACTTTGCTTGCGCGAAAGACCTCTCCGAAGTTTTTGGCTGTTACGATAATTAGAATGAGGATATAAGAAGTAGTCAAATCTTGCTCAACCAGAAGAATGTGCAACCATTTCAGTATTGCCTCTTTCTCCTCAGCCTCCTTTTCCTTCGCATTCTCGTGCTGCTCCGCCCTTTTCCTCCTCC
>JAOWAW010107036.1:0-14313 GCA_028565695.1 Nicola tetela
GGGAGAGGGCACATGTATATTTTGGTGAAACAATTTCCAAAAAGAAAAACAAAATCACCTAAACATTCTAAGCAGCAGGTTGTTCTCCTACTGCCCAACCTGGCATCTGTTATCAAAATTGGTGAGCTGGGCTGCTTGATTTGAAAGGTATGTTGGTTGTCCATATAAATCCACCTGTACCCAACATGTCGATCATTGCCAGTACGACTATCAATGGCCAATACCTGTCTTGGAGGACTTATATGGAGCCACTTGACCCAAAGAGGATGGGTTATTAAAAATTAAACAATGGTCTGATGGATGGACTTATCAGCATGTGAAGTGGGAGTAGAGCAAAGAGATTTTTCAATAGGTTTGAAGTTTCAAACAAGTTCTGTTAAAAACAGTTTAGTTTTTTGCAGTCTTGTCAAGGGGGAGAGAAAAAGATGGGCACAACGAAGGATAAAGAAAGTTTGATATTAGGGATGGTTAGCTTGTTTTATAGTGCTATTGCCACTGGTATTTAGGGTTGGCACAAGGTTCTAACTGTTGTTGTGATGATTGACATGTGTATGTTGCAGCAAGGTCATGAAAGTGATGTGGTTATTAGAGAAATGACTTCTTTGTTCTCTTCTTCCAATGAAGGTCACTCTGTGGTGCATTTGGGGGAAGTTTAGAACACTATACAAGGAACTGTTTCTAAGGAACCTGATGTAAGAGTTTTCGGGAGTGTGAAAGTTTATTTTGGTGCTTATTTCAGCCAGTGGCTAGAGAGGAGTATCTGGTCAAAGAGCAAACGTTTTGGTTTTGAAATCTGGCAATTTGATTTGGATGCATGCAGCCCATGCAGAAAAATTTTTGGTAAAGACAATTAAGTTGAGAATACACGTACATGGTGTCAATGGGCTTGAGGAAGTATCTCAGCCTCAAGTGCAGGACAGCTCCCAATCTTTTCCCACTTTCCCCTGAGGTTCACTGTTTTTTGCATTTCTGTTTGTACTGACTGAGGCCTGGGCAGACGATACCAAAAAAAAACAACTACTAGTATCTAGCAAAGGAATGAAAGTAAGGGAGAAAAGCACCCTTCTGTTTTCAACTTTTCAAATATCGATCCACAGTTGCCCTACGTCCCAGCAGTGTCTACAATTGGAACTGTGTGTCCAAAATTCTGCAAGGCCTGACTGTATTATTCCGAACTAAGGTCATGTTCCCTACCAAAATACCGTATTTTGAGGGTCCAGGTACAGGTACTGTGAGAAACCAGCCGAATGACTGTATGCTAGCCCTGTTTTTAAGCCCTTAGAGCTTTCCAAGCACCTGTCCACAGGCTGGCTTGCAGAGGTCCATGTCTTGTCCAGCCAGTGGTTTGCATAGCTAGATTTACCTCACTCATCACACTGGGACACCTTAAAAATTGTGATCATGTAAAGTTGCTGCAGCAACTACACTCTTATTGAACCAATACGTGGATACCCACAGTTAACACACCTACACCTCGATGATCAGATTGGATTTGTTGTCGTTGTTGTAATACTCTTTATTGAGAAAGAGTTGCCCCAGACACCCACCTCAGATATGTCTACCTATGTGGTTGAAACTAAATAGACATAGAGGGTGGTCTATGCATCCATGCACCTAGACGTAGATGTTGCTCAGTGTAAAATGTACATCCCACAGCTCTACAGAACCTTGTATCAGTCAGGTCTGTGTTACAACATGTTATAAAAGGAGGGAAGACAAAAGTACAGAGAGAGGGAGATGGCCTACTGTATGCATGAAAGGAAAAAGGTGACCCCCCCCCCTCTAATGGGTCTTGTCACATAAAACCAACTTAACAGGACAGATTGAGAATGGAGAGAAGGAGTGGTGGGTGTCCAGGACAGTTCAGTGCAGTAACAGAAGATGAATCTAGATGAATCGGAATCTCAACAAACCCGTGCCCAAGCTACTCAGAGTGGTAGGCGCTAAGGCAGTTGATGTCTACATGTTTAAGCTAACATGTATCTTTGGTGGAGCTTCACAAGAGTGAAGTCACCATTGTTGAAAATTTAAATTGCAATCAAACACTCATCATCATACTCGTGCAAGTCAGTTGCACAGATTTGAGCATCCAACACGAGCTGAATGCAGCAGCCGGGCTCCAATTATCGCTATGTTTCTCTAGCAAGCCCCTCCCTCTCTCCATGTCTGCAAATAGACCTCTCTCGCTCCCTCCCACTCTCTCTCTTTCTCTCTGAATCCTGAATCTCTGCATTTGTGCTTTGCCCTGACAGTTCACACCTTAACAGAAGTTTTCGTTGTATTTCGTTCAATGCCAATGAATTTGGGCAAAACCCTTCGAAGAGATTATAAATATTTTCCTGCCCCATTTCATGTCATGTTGAGAAAGGACACCACCAATCCACTGAAATACGGATAAAGAGGACAGAGAGAAAAGACTCAAAAGATCCAAGAGGACAGTACTGAGAGAGAGAGAGAGAGGGAGAGAGAGAGAGAGAGAAACTGACCAGTGAGTTGAGGAACCAGGATCTGAGAGAGACAGAATGGCGAAAGCTGATGTCCAGGTACACATATATGCCTCGGGGAGAGAAGATACAATTTGAATAAACCTTCCGGCCAAAATTTAGAAATATTTTTTTTTGCTGCACGGTTGTATGTCAGCGCTTCACGAACCAGGACAGACTCTCCCTCTCTCTTTGTTTTAGAGCAAGCCGATGCCATCGGGAAAACGTTTGCAATATTTGGGCAAGTCCACAATATTGATTGCCTCTTCTTTTTTTGTTGATGAGGAAGAAGGTATAGTTGGATTGAAGGGTTGTTTTTCGGTAGATGAGAGGGACGGTAAACATAGTTTTGTTGCAGTCCGTACTGCTGCAGCCACCCAATGAAAATTCCAAAAGAAAATTAGAAATTGGCCTAGTTTCTCTCTAGAAAATTCAGCCGTCGTATGCGCTCGGCTGTGTCTTTTCCCGTTTTAAGGTGGACAGAGCACAGGAGCGTGTTGTTCGTGCTGATGATGCTGAAGAGTGTGCCGCAGACCTTGCACTTGCGCTTTGGGTCATCTTTGTGCCGAGTGTCTTCGTCTGACCGTGAAGAAGACTCTCCGCTGCTGTTGTTGCCACTGCGGCGACGTCTTCGTGGCATTTCAACAAGCACCTGGCGAGGGTGACCCAGTCGATGACCTTTTGAAGTGAACACAGGTATGGGTTCCTGGCGCTTCGGTCGGCAGCTTAGTGCCACTGCAGTGTCGACATCTATGGTAACATCCTCAGAGTCATCATCACTGATTGAAGTACATGATGAATCACCGCTATGAATTTCTTGATGCTGTCCAAGACCATTGCTGGCTTCCATTGCGCGCTGCTGCAAGGCTCGCTCTCTCGCCACAGCTTCCTGCAGGACCACGCTTGTCCGTGCCACATCACCGTTGTTGCTCATCAGGTAACCGTAGATGAGGTCTCGACGGAGGGTTGGGAAGCGGTCGAGCAGATGCATGAGAACCTGAGCGGAAGGCATCGGGTGATCTTGTGGATGTTCCTGCCAATCGTCATCGTCTCCCACTGCTGAGCTGCTTGATGCATGTGTGGATGTTGTGGCTCCTTGTCGATATGATGGAGACTCTACAATTGGCTGGGTTGGGCTGCGGTTTTCCGATGACTGAAGCGGCGGTGGTGAGGATAGATGGCTGTGGCCAGCACGATGATCCTTCTTTAGATGTGAGATGACCGGCAGTTCTACTGAGCTCATTCGAGCTTGGTCCTCATCTTCGTCAATTTCACCTGTGATGGTCAAGAATGGACAAAACACAAGATCAGTACCTTCCCTGCAGCAGCAAGTGATATACAGTAACAATGTTGCACGTGTACCCTTGTAGCTCATCCGTTTGTGCTGCATTTCAAAAGAATAATTTCTACAATGAATGTCTCTCCTGTATGTTTTGCGGTCCATGATGTAAGATAAAGGCTTGACGGTAGGGGAATAGTTTTACGGAGGAGCCATTTCTCAGATCAAGAGAGTAATGAAGACGGCAGAATGTTCCAACTTTATCTCACAACAACCATGTGGGTCAGAATGCAACTTCCAGGAAGCAGATTGATTTTATGTAGCACAGTTTGCTACGTGTGCTGTCAATCATGTGTAGAGTCTGTAGACTATGCCTTGAACCATGCTCTGTTGTGTGCAGCATGCGTACGGACGTTCATTGTGAAATGACTTGGACATTGTACCAGCTACAATCAACCATGCAGTGCAATGTAGTACACTTATGACTAAACCCTCCTACTGTACAAGCATGGCCCAGAGGCTACAAATCATGTACACCTACTTCTGCTATGATCTCTACGCTTTTGAGAGTGAGATATCTATGGTTGTAGGTAGTTTCTGGCCAGCTCTGGTCACCTCATCCAGGTCAGTTGCCCAAAAATGTACCTGCAAAGCCTGTTGCCAGTCTCGTTAGGCAGGTGGTCGCCTTAAACAGGTGATTTTTAATACAAAACAGTCCATTCCAGCAGAAATGATTCACCTTATCCAGGTGGTCACTTTGACAGTTTTTACTCTATTGATACGTAATGTGGTGATTTTCTCTATTTACTGTACAATTTGAGGATGGCAGCAACTTGAAAAACATGTATGGCATGCCACTTGATCTTAGGTTTCCCCACAGTCTTGTCAATAACAATAGAATTTTCAATACTTACATGCAGTGCTTTTATTATGCTAAGTGTAGTAGAATTTCCTGATTCAAGATTCAGGAAATTTGTTTTGTGCTTGAGTCAAATGTTTTAGGCATTAAGAGCATAGTTATGATCCTGGGTCCTGAGTTTGCCTGCATCACCACCTCCATGGGTAATTGCCACGGCAACATATGCAGGCTGCATCATCAACACCATGAGGAATCAACATGGGAACATATGCACAACACACTCTTTCCCAGTCATAGTCATTCCAGCTTCCACATTTCCCCATCCAGACGAGTCTGGTTGTAGTGTGTTTATTTGCTAAATTGTCTACTAAATGGAATTTCTTCTCAATGGTAGTGCCTAGGGGAAAACTAGAAAATGGGAGGCAGAAACCCTGTGCAATTTTTGCCCATCATCAGAGCATGGCAACCTAACCACCTAAAACATCATCTCTGAAACCTACGGCCCTTTCCGGTAAACCGAAAAAATTTCATAGTCTTTGCCCCAGTGTCCTGAGAAAGAATGAAGAAGAATCCCATCTGACATACCCTAGTTGCTGGTGGCTTGTAAGGCCTCAGCCACTGAGCCATGAATTGTATCTCATACATGTCAACACTTTTCTAACTCCTCACTACACCTATGCCATTACTGTGATACTACTGGTTGCAGTTTAATACCTTCATGAGAAAGCCACATCTTTGCCTATTAACAAAGATATTTTATATCGGCACAGTTCTACACAAATATTCAACCTCTCTGTTAAACAGTTGAAAAAAATAATAAGATTGTTCCAGCTACCATTTCTCAAAAGGTCATCCCTGTTGTGACATCACTAGGACAGAACCTATGGGGTATCTAAGTTAATGTACATGCCTTGCCATTCCTGCGATGAAATAAAAAAAAACACATCAGAAAAGTGTTACTCCCAAATGAAGCTTCTAGTCGTTGAACAAGAGACCGTAGATCCACTGTTTGTATACTTGATGTACAACAATCTAAGATCAACAAATGGCTGTCTTTTGAGGTGGGGCAGGAATTTCTTAGCCATTGTTCGGCCGACTCACGAGTCGTACAAAGACAGTTTTCGGCAAAGTTCTACTTGAAGTGTTTAAGGCATGAAGGGGGCAGCGACGAGTTAGTAGCGCCAGTTTTCTCGGCTTGCAAAGGCTCTGGCAGGAGAGCAGCTACATGTACTTTCCTGCAAATCACCATGTCAGCACAACAGCCGACTATCCGCTACGTCTCCACCCCGTAGAGAGTGACTCCGGAAAATAAAAATTAAAACATAATGGCGACAAGCGGAAATGTACCGATTCAGACCATGCTGATCACTAATCGTCGACTGGTCGTTGCTTTATATGCTAGTCTCGGCTTAGCTCTAGGCTTCAAAGGTATCGTGTCAACCGCGCATTTATTGGTTCAGTTTTGCAAAGTCATCGTATGTATAGCTGCAGCCGACAGCTGTCCATATTTTTTAATTGTCCCCTTCGTCTAGGTTACACAACCTGAAACGGACTGTTCCTACCGCCGCACCAGACTAAACACTGCGGGACATGCAAAAACGATCATGTTTAGTAACTCTTTATCGATCTTCGGTCTTCAACAGCTGAGCTTGCCTGTTCAGACTATCAGCAGAAATCAGCGAGTGGAGCTGAGAATGGCGACGGGCCAATGCTCTTAGATGTGGTCGTGCTATCTCTACCTGTTCGTGAAGCCACTATCCTCTCCAAGCTGCAATGGCGGTAGGACGCTAGAGAGAGCTAGAGAGTCGTTACGTCTTTTGTTTTTCGAATCGATTAGTGTTTTAGAAAGTTCCAACTGGCCGTTAGGCCTCAGGGGATAAACCAGGTCACTAGATGAAAGCAGTCTATAAACCAGTACCCGATAATCAGCGGATATCGGCCGGAAAGCAGACACCAATTTTCAACTCCGTCGCCTTTCGCTCAATAAAATAAACGATGCCCGACTGGGTCCAGTGTTCGCTCTAGACATTGGCGATTGACCGGCAGCTAACCGCAACTCACGATTAGGAATCTTCAATGTCAATGGCGTGGATCAACGGCTCGGTGCTTTAGCGCAAAGGTGGCGGCCTCGATCGCCGTGACGCTGAAGCGGGCTAGTAGCGAGAAACCACCACAATCATTATCAGAAGGCCTTGGCGCCGTCTGAGATCTCTACCCGCTTGACAACGCTCGCAATGCTTGTTGTGGCAAACATTGTACTGTTACCTCGTGAACGGCGCGAACCAGTTCTTCAAGAAGCCTTTTTTTATCGACGTGCATATGGCGCAGGCCTTTAGCAAAGTTGTGCGTAGACTACGAGTGAAGTTGTTTGCGTAAACCTATACTTGTGTTGGATCTCTGCCGGTAACCATACCTCGTTTTACGACGTTTTGGGCTTGCACTCTGACATCACACAGCAAGATGGTAACACTTTCACATTGTGCACTTCTCGTTATGCCGGCCCTCTTTTCGCGCTCTATTTTTGCGGCGAGCTGACGGGAGTGGTTACTTTCTGACACCTAGTCCTTGACACGATAAGCGACAAGGAAAAATCTATCGCAGTTTCTCCTCGCTTGGCTTAAATACAGCGGCCGCAACACGGTGGGGAGTCCAAGAGACAGGCACCATTACGTGGTGTTACTAGTATCGTGATCGCCCTGTCACAAACGTAGATTCTACTCCGTTATTGTGAAACACGCATGCATCATGATACACAGACGTACTAGTACAGCATTCAAATGCGATCGCCTCCCTACGAAGCGTCCTCCTTATAGAAGAACGCTGATCAGGGAACCATGAGAACTACTGGTCTCGTGAGTACACGTATTCTGCAACAATCTTACACACGAACCACTCAGCAGACGAGCAGCTGCGATAAGATGTCTGCTCTCGTCCAAACGATTATGACCGTCATCGGTTTTGCTCCCACACAGACCGGGCATCCATCTCCAGCTTTCAAACGCGCAGAATAGGGGTGCTCGCCGCTTAACGACCGACTAACTGCCCTGGAAATCGCGATCGGAAGTTCCGCAACTGTTACAACAAGCGATGGGAATTTCGCTTCGTTTCACTGGGGCCCTGTGAACACTTGGAAGCGACGTAGGGTGAGTGACGTGTGGTAGCACTAGTTATCTGACAAGTATGTCCGGTTCGGCGCAGACCCAATATCGCGATGCAAGGGTATCACTGCACTTCAACTGTTCAAACAATGTGGCGACGCGCATCAGAAACAACTGTAGACTTTCCGCCGCTTGATCCTGTTCATCCCCGTGAAATCAATCCACAGGAGAACGTCGTCTATTCCGCCCGACCGGCCGCGTCTGCGCGCAAGGAAGAACGTAGCGCTGCACTATGCATTCTGCTGGCTAGAGAAAAATGCACAGTTTGTCTAAAACTGAATCGGGCTACAAATTAAAGGAGTGCTTCTAATAGCATATTTGCAAGGCGGTCGGATGCCGTCCATTGGGGTTCTGTGCTAAACAACACACTATATTCCAGACATTCTCTGGTACAAAGTCATTGAATGCGTGACCATTGGCTGTACTCCAGTCATAAACATTATTGTCGCCATGTAATCTGAAGCATGCAAGGGTGCCTGGTAACTCCATCAAAGAGTTCTTCTCTCATGAAAATGTTACCGGCGCCGAAGGAATTTACAAAATGATAGTCCCTTCATCTCTCTATCTGGTCTGCTCTATTCGAGATGTTTCTTTTGCTTCGGAACGCCGCTGGTGTGTGAAGAGTCTTGCACGTCACTAAAAAATAACTTGTCGATATACCAGATTTACATGGGAATAGAACCATAACGTGACAACCCAACACAAAACATGTGTGAATGTTCTAATAATAAGACTATGGGCAGATACATACATATTTCAAGCATCACGAGAATCTGGTTTCTGCAAACATTCGACGCTTCCAAATAGACAAAAAAATTAAACTCACCACTTTCATCCAAAGGACGGTCTTCTAGGTCCTTGGGTCGTTTTGACGGGGGTTCGTCGATGACTATGCTCGTTCGTCGTTCGCTGCTTTCCTGTCCGTGGCGAGAGCTGCTGGACTGGGTAGACGAAGCGATAAGCGACGGCGATGTGTAAGAGCTAGGTCTCAGCTGACTGGGCGAAAGATGCGACGCAGGGTTTGACTGGATGAGCGAAGGTGGTGTCCCAGGAAGGTTCGCGCTGTGGTGGAAGTTCTGCTTGCCGACAGTTGCCGCAACAGGATCCCAGTAGCCGTGTGTGCGCGATGTCATTGCTGATGGCGCTTGAGGGATGTAAGGGGAGCTCGGAGCAGCGACTGGTATCGACTTGTTCCCGTCCGGCGTGACGAAATAGTAGAACCGGCCAGAGCCAGCTGGGCCACCGTGAACGGCAGTGTGCATGGACGCAGCGGCTGAATACTGCTGTGCGCGTCGCTCCGCTCTTCTCCTTCGGTTGTACTCGGAATGTCGAAGGTTCTCTCGCTGGATGATTTGGCACTTGGCGCACTCGCAGTTCCTGTACGGGCAGCCCAGGCGATGCTCGGAGGTCGATAACTGCTCGGTTCCGTGCGTTCGACAGCGCTGGCAGATCCTAGGTTTCTTGTGAGGACGATATTGACCTTCGTCCATAGTGTTCCGTTCTCGTTGGGCAGTTGTCAGCGGCCGAGGTCGGAGCGGCGGATAGCCCGCGCCGCGCGTACCTGTCGCGTACGCCAGACTAGCGATTGCCAAACTGGTAACAAGTGTACATCCACTGACCAATCCAGCAAGCCTATGGCTAACTACCCTGGAACCTCAACAGCCGCTCGCTCGGACTTCGCACAGAGTCACGCAGCTGCTTTTCAAATCGGTCTCTCACCAACTGTTCACAGTTCTTCGGTACAGCAAACTGCTGTGATGTAGGCTTTCTTGCGATTGGCAAGTTCACGCCGTGGTGCCCCCAGCGACACGGATATTGTTATGCGCGACCGTGCGGGATTCACGCGTTCGTTCACGTCTGCAAGCCCAAGTGTGATCCGCTGACCAATCCACGGCCTAGCCTTTTGTCACCATGTTCTCCATGACCCAAAGGTCGGTTGGTGGCGCTGCTCAGCCTGGCTGCTTCACAACAGCGAGGCTTTCTTCTCAGCTGGCCGCAAACAGATCTGTGCTGCCCAAGCTCGACGGGGCCGCCCACGATTTAGCAGACGTATATCAATATACCTCGTACTGTTCAGCGGTACGACTACAATGACGCCGTACACGTGTAGGAATGTGCTCGCTACACAGTCCAATACAAAATACAGCTACAAAGAGACCTGCAGATCTGGCGCGCTCGCGGACGCTCGTGCTAAGATCAAGATCTTGCCGTTCCTCGACCGACGTCCAAGAAGTAATTGTACCTCTCAGTTCTGTCTCTAGCTGGTCAGTTAGGAGCGCTGGGAATGTGTCGACTCCGCTTGTTTCTCTCTGCGCCTGGCTGCGTTGCGGCCCGCGAAGTCCCGGCCCTGTCTCGAGGTAGTTCCGCTCAGGGCCAATCACTTCTTCTGCTCGGAAGATAACCTGGAAGAAGCAAATTGCTCGCTATTGGCAGAGCAAAAAAGCAGAGGAGAAGAAGAAGAGACACACACCTACTGGTGAAGAACACAGAGTAACCTAAAGTTCAAGCTAGCCTGCTTGGTGTGCGCAGACGGTATACAGCGCCGTGAGTCTGCTGCCCTGGATGGTTCTTCACCGCAGTTCAAGTTCTGCGTATGATGCGGTGCCTATATCAGCTCTAATGGCATGCCACATCTACCAGCAAAGCTTGTTTGAGGGGAACATTCGAACAAGTCTAGTACACTGCAGATCTCTCACCGAGCTACAAGCCGTGTTGCTCCGAATGTGTCGGGTACGCTCTTGCGATGGTCGCTACCACGTCTCGCCCTGCGACCTGGCTCGCTAGCACTGCCGTTTCGTCGGGCCGGTGTCGGCTGGATATCGCTGTGCTGGACTTTACACGCAGCCTTGCGATCATGTGAGAGGATTACACGACAGCCACGCGGATGTTACCCCACGGCCGTGGACAATACGCTGGTACTGCCACTTTGCGGTGACCAGTGCTTTTACAAAGGTATGGCCTGCACGTCTGAATCGCGCCGGGGGCCCACCCGTACCAGTATGTCACGAGTGACCAGCGTTGCAGGGCAGGTAGCGCGTGCTGTTCAACCAACTCAACGTGTCCTTTCGCCCAACTGAAAGCCCCCAGGCTGTCTCTGCGACAGGCGCGTCATTTTAAGAGCCCTTTCTTGATGCCTCAATCCGGCTCTTTGCTTGGCTTTGACCTTGCCGACTGACAACTATTTTAGCTAAACACGCTAGCAAAACCGAGATATGAGTTGGAGCTACAATTACGGGCAGCAGCCAAAAGCAAACTGCGCGCCTATCGCAGACGGAAGTAACTGCCGGTTTATTCGTCGAGGCCGATTCTAACTAATGATCGTCTGAGTTTTCTTTTGCAGCGGCAGCGCAACACCCGTAGTAAATCCGCTGCTAGGCGAGGAGGGAGAAATTAGTCAGCAAGGCCGGGCGTCAGCGTGTCGAAACACCAACACACAGGTTCAGTCATTTTTCTGTTTTTGGCTCTTCGATTTTCGTCTTCTTCGAGCCGCCCCTAGGTTTGTAATTCAGTACGCCACGCGCGTAAGTTTGTGCTGCCGGTTTGCCGGCAGAGTTTGACATGGTGTCGCGGAGTGTGTGAGCCGCAGGGCATGACTCAGAACGCTTGTGGTTAGCGCTCACGCGTGTCCGACTAGCCCACATCACCCAACGGTTACACGCCATATTACATTGGTCAACTGCGTGACGTTCAGTCTCCAGGCTTACACCAGACCATCGCCCTGTTGTCGCTAGCCACCAGATCCCGCCAGCTCAGGCCTGCGCTACCTCTCTGCATTCTACCTAGAGCAGATCTGATTTCAGTTCAAAGCACACTAGGCACTCCAGAATGAAAGACATTGTGCCGAGGGAAGTATTTCGTCGCAAGAAGGAAACAGAGCGTTATTCAGTTCTGCCAATTTCGCGGTCGGCTTTGTGACCGTGAGTGGCACTTGAGCGCCACAGACTACAAAAGTTTGCTAGTTTGTTGGCGGAGTGGCTTCCTTGAACACGCATTTTCATCTTGTTTGTATGGCCATGTTCTGGTCATGTTCTTGGTCAGCGCTCACGTGGCGTAACTGGCTAGAATGCGCAGAATGCTTGTTACGCGCTCTGACGGTTACATAGCGCAGCGCTCGCCTAGCATGCTGCTTGCGCTAGTGCAGCGCATGTACAGTTGTGACACGTTCCCCAAGTATGAGTAGTACGAGCGATACCTGGATATCAGCCATGCCTAGCGCCTGCAGATGTCTTGTCACGAGACCCAGCTTCAGGTCACGCGATTTAGCGTTTGTAGCCGTTTTGTCGTCAACGCATTCCTGTGCTTTACTGCGCTTTACGCATTGTGTGCTCTGCTGGCAGGCTATGGACGCGAGTGCACGACAGGCCATCGCCCCGCGTAGAACTACCAGCTGAAAAGTACCGGTAAACCTGCTCAACACGTTGAGATCAGTGATGCCTGTAATTATGATAATTATTATAGATTTCTGCCGCGCCTGCGGGCTTGTTCTGGGCTGCTACGATCAGCCGGTCGTGAGTGCTTTTCTTTTTTTCACATCTACTCTGTGTTCAGTCGATGTCGTTTCATCTGCGCTCTAGCAACTGATAAAACGTCATCACCGGACCTAACGTATACGCCCACAAGTCTGACACCCTTCGGGATTTTGAATTTTTGAGGCGCACTTACTGATCGTGAATTCAAATTGGCGATACAGCTGAATCATCGTCTTTCATTCGTCCCACACTCGATCATAATTATATCGATGTATCCAACTTCGGATTTTTGGCGCCCCTCTCGTCGCTACCGGCCTCTCATGCCGCGCAAGGTCTTCGCTGCTTTCTTGTTAAAATAATTCTATAGTTACTGGGCGGAAAGCGAGTGGCCTGTACTTCGTCTATTTGGCTTTCCCAATAAAAACATTTGACCGTTTCCATTGGAAAGACGCAATCCTGCTCAGTGTATTCCTGGTGTGGCTATTTTTCCCTAGGCCTGACGCAGTTTTCCCAGGTGCGCCGTGCCGAGTTTTCGCAATGCCGCCAAACCTAAACTAGGTCACGTGGGCGACCTGTTCGCGATCGCGCGAGTGAATTAGACCATTACGCTAGCTGTATAAAGCAGCCAACACGGTATCGAGACCGGTACGCGGTATGTCGGCAATTGAGGAGGAACACTTGAAGGCGGGGTTGGAAGAGTTTTCCGCGATGTTTCCCCTTCTTCTTGAACAGTTGCCTAGTTTCGACCTCCGCGACCGAAACGGACAATTGACCTGATTTACTAATTTCATGTTCGCTACCTGGGTAGTCGAGGCGGTGGCTGAAATTAGCTTCGAAAAGGAAGCGTTCGCCATTAGTGTATTTAGGCTCCAAAATCTATTAAGGTAGCAATAGCGTGATATCGTATTAACGGATATGCAGGTCGGCTCGATATGGGCGCGCGGGCGCGGGTTAGCACACTCAGCGCTCGCGCCCGCGCGCCCATCGCAGGCTACGTGGCCAGGGGACGACGATCGCTTGAGGGGAAAACCGGTTATTGAAACGATGTAGCGTGTCTCCTTAACTCACGCACTGATCGATCATGTTGTTGGAAAGTCGGTTTGAATTTGTTTGAACGAGCTCTGTCTAGAACAGCGAGCCACAGACACGTGTTATTCTGTGGAGAACTTGTACATTGCAAAGCCGTAACGTGACCGTAGGCACGGGGTATGATGATGATGCCGGTTGATTGCGCGGTATCGAGTTGTTTTCAGACCGCAAACAACTAGTGATTTTTACTGTTCATCACTTGGGTGCCCTTTTCTCGCTTCGTCTAGTACTCAGTACTCATTATGGTAGACGCTGATAGTTGAGTGCCAAAGTTAGTTATCGCGTGTTCTTCTTTTCCTTGTCCTTTTGGCTGATAAGGTCGCCTCTGAGGCACACCGTTGTCCGGTGCAGGATCGCCACTGCCTACAGTTCCTCAGGGCCCCTCGTAATCGTTAATTACACGTAATTATTATAGATCTTTATCATCGCGTGGATAACTGCCTCTGTCAACTGCGATAAGTTTAATTGAAGTGCGTGGTGTTTCTGTCGGGACAGGACCTTCTCCTTCTCGCGTCCATATTGCTCCCATATCTCCCTGAATTATCATGTTGGTGGTTCTTGCCTTGGAGTGAAAGCATTAAACACACTGACCGTAAAGGCCGTGGAGCCTGCGGACAGCCTCGCACTCAACATTTCCATGTTCCTTCGCCAATTTTCCTAGCAGCCTGCGTCTCTTTCTCTTAAGCATATCTTCCTGCTGGCTCTGTCAAACCGGTAATTTCATTGTCAGCCTGTTTTTGTGGACGTCGTAGTTGCCAGGCGTGTGTCGTCATACTATTATTTGAAGTGCTTCAAGTGGCTTTGGGCGAGGCAGTAAGCGCCTGCCATGTTCGTGTTCAGACCACGCACTCGCCCTAGCAATGAACCTCTAGCAGAAAAACACTTTTTGTACAGTTCAAAAGGATCACTTGAAGATCAAAGGTCTTCTTCTTCTTCTTCTTCTACTTCTTCTTCTTCTTCTTCTTCTTCTTCTTCT
>JAOWAW010107058.1:0-11252 GCA_028565695.1 Nicola tetela
TCTGTGCAGTTGAGATACCGGTTGGGGGTTGGAGACAATAACAAAATGATATGGCTGCAGTGGAGCATCCACATTCTTCCTGAGCAAATGAACTAACTGTATACTAGCATACAAGGACCTCAATAAATATAGAGCATCAAGGCAATGAAAAAGGAAAGGAGAGAGACAAAAGTGGGAGACCAATGGAGAGAGAGAGAGAGAGAAAGAGAAAATAGGAGATGGCACCTGAGATACATCAGCAAAAATTCTGTTCCTGTGTGGGCTATCGTGGAGAACAGAATGCGGAACGATTTTTTTTCTCAGAACTGGCATCAAGACGTCAAAATGTACACTGATGTCTCATGAATTCCTGAGTGTACATAAATGGGGAACATAAACAAGGTATTTATTCCTCAGTCAACAAGCGCAAAATACAATGTACATGTACAAAATATCCCAGTGGAGCTGCATACAACCTAAACACCTGTAGCACCTAGGAGCGGAAGCGGTAATAAGTTAAAATAACCGGCACGGCCTGTCAACCATTGCTGCAGGCCTCGAGATGTTGCCATCTCGACCCTAGACAGTTGTTGTCCAATCCGTGTATCACACCAATTGCAAAGTGTTCTCTATCCCGCTGCGATCAGAGTTTGCCTTCAGACATGCTTCCGTGTGCTGCTGTGTAGAATCTGCGGGGTGTAATTGTTGACAACCCAGTCAAAATAGGTGTAAGCTGAGTCCGAACGGATGTCCTGTGGATTAACGATCGACGACGCGGGATGGCATGCGGAAGTGTGGACACAGCCAGCTCACCCCAGAATCCTCGAGCCTCAGCGTAATGCAACAACGCTGCGTCAGCTGCATCTCAGTGCAAGCAGGCCAAACGGATGCGCTATTGTTGCATGCACGTTTCCCAATCTCATGTCACACAGTGATCCTAGACTTTACTTCGTCAGCTCTGGTGATTGGTGATAATCAATGCTCTGTTTCTATACAAGGAGACGACGGCGCCTACGCTGTACGTTTGCACAAAAGATGAGCTCATCAGGAATCACCAGATACTCAAAACGCTCACACGCGCTACTCACATCACAATCACTGAATGTCCTTCGTTATAATATTAATAACAAGAATTCGAAGTGTCTGCCGCAGGCATGTCATGACCATATTGAGGACCCAAGTCAAAAACAAACAAAAACGCACTGAATGATTCGCGGCTGACGCTCTACTTGCTGTGCGACTGGAAAGGGGTCAGGGGAAGACTTAGCTTGCTGTCTTACAAAGTCATCTTTTTGCTCTAAACGCGCCGTGAGCAAAATGATGTCGTGAACACTGTCGACTTTCTCATTACTATCCTCTACTTATCCTCTACCTACAGGGCTCGTCCTGTTTGCCAACGGCCCTCACGTCCATGAACTTCTTCCCATACTGTCATAGCTGCCCGCCTGCGCTGAGGGTTTGACGTCATGTCGAGGTCCGAAACACAACGACTCATGCACATGAGTAGATGGGACATCTCTTGCTCGGACTCTTACAGTACGACTGAAGCCTTTTAAGATCGTCAGCGGACTTCCGTGCTCCTGCGCCTGTCAGAGTGTCAGGAGAAGAAGTACACCATGCTGGTTCCCTTAATCTTCCCGAGCCGCTACATTTGTCCTTCTTGGGAAATTCCACCGCGTCTGCGAGATGCTGGTCGCCATCAACATGGCGTCTCGACAGAGCAAGACGGCCGCCACGGCCTACACTGACATCTTGCAAAACGGATACCGGTATTTCAGCATGCACACACAGCTCGGGAAAGGAAAGGCGTGGGGCGACCTGCAGGGCGAGCCCTGCATAAAAGAGCTCCCTCGCTGATCTCTATTCAAAGCCGGTCTACCCAAGTAAGACTAAGACGTACACAAGAAGGCGGCCACCTCATGTCACCTCTTTAAACAACTCGCTGTTCCCAGCTGCAGGGGAGCAATTAACAAGCCCTTTATACAATAGTTGATCATCACGCCCAAGAACATATTAACCCAATCAATTTCCTTATTTTTTTTTCAAACTAATGTCTGACACGCGCACACACTGCGTCTCACCTGAATCTCTTCTTCGGCCGCTGCACAATCCTCAGAGTTCATGGCTGACAGAGTCAGTTCTTTGACGGCATACTCAGCTTGTGTGTCGACATCTACACACCGATGCACCGCACCGAAATGTCCCCGTCCCAGGTAGTCCTTGAGCTCGAAACGATCCTCAAAGCAGCCCGTGGCTGGCGGCATTTTCCTTCACGTTCGTATCACTAACGCCTGAGACAAGCACACTAAACGCCTATGCGTCCTCCTCAACTTTCACAGAAAACTCCTCAGGATCTCTTCCGAATGCTGGTGAAATACATTGCGGTCAAGAGCTCGTACAAGCGAAGAGGACACACGAAAAGTGCGCTGCTCTCTTTCCGAGAGCAACCACCCTCCAAAAGCAAAGAGTGTTTAGGATTGGCGGCGGCGGGCTCACCTCCGCTTCCTGTGGTGAGGCTGACTTGTTACTCGACAGCCACCACCAACGCAAAACGACCTTCTATAAGACGTGCTTCCAAGCTCGACGGCGGCAGACTAACCTACCAGTAACCAACAGACCAGTACATGTACTGTGAAAACGCGAATAAGCTCTTTCGTCTTCCTTCTGAGCTGCAGCTTCACCTCAAGTAATCGCGAGTAGTATTCAGTACATCAGCAGTATTATCGCCAGAAGCTCGAAGACCACTCAGGGCTCACTGGCTCACTATCGCGAGCACGCCGCATGCTGCATGCTGCGCTTCCGAGAAGAGGGCTGGCGAATCGCGTGGGCTCCCTCACGTGACACAAAGACCGCATACATGACCTCAAGCGGAGCTAGCACGCTTGCAAGCACGCATATTATGGCCATTGCACATGCATGTACAAGCACCGGCTGGTAGACATACGCTCTCCGCGCTTCTCGGCGCTCTTTCCAGCAGCCTAGTCGGTCCCCCGGGCCATCAGATTCTTGTACAAGCTTCAGAACGCGTTCTTTTGTTCTGTGATTTCAAACGCACTGATTCGCGGCCGGCCAACCCACTTCTTGCGGTGATTGAAATGGGATCCTCACACCAAATATGGAGAGCTCACGAAGAGCACGTGCTTTCGTACAAGCTGAAATCTCAGAGAAGGAGTCCTGTGTAAAGAAAAAAGGAAATGGTGGAGGATAGAACTACAATTGGTAGTGTTTGCGGTTGGCATCATTGGTCACCATTTTTGCCTAACGCATTCTCTCGTGAAGAAAGCTACTAGGACAGCGAGAATAAAGCGCCTTTCTTCGCTACTATTGAATGAAGTGTGCGTGGCTGGAGTGCATCTCGAGCTCTGCGCTGATGATTCAGAAACGCAAGATGTGCATGCGCGTCACAATCCTCAGCGTTCAGGATTGTTGAAACCCTGACGTTATCACGCCTTTGTGCGCTTATTCCCAGCTGTTCCCGTATTCGGAAACAAAAGCAAAGGCGCTTCACAATCGATCGGTAACTGTTGGAGCGCGTCACTGCAGCTGCGATCTCCGAAAATGAAAAGCGTCATCTTCTTAAGAGGGAGTCAAGGAGAATTTCATTGTATCACTGTGCGCTGAGCGGCCCGCGTCATCAAGGTTATGTCCAAACAGAGATAAAGAACGACTTCGCGCAAGTGAGAGAATGGGCCTGCGAGCCCTGCTAGCTGCTCACAAAACACAGTACGTGCGTGAAGAGGCGTTTCGATCTGCACGACCAGCCATCTACAGCGTATGCATTGCGCTTGCCGCACGCAGTTTGGACACATTTTTTCGCATCATCGCATTAATTAGGGGCATTAATTAATATTGGAGAAACGGGGTGCGCCGACCTACCATCGGCCATCGCCTACTCCATCGCCTTCTATTGTCTGATCAAGTCGAAAAGCTGCTGTAGCTCAATACCTTGGCTGTAGATCTAAAATACTCATGGTTCTGTTACCGCGGGAACCGAAGAGACCCTAGCTTCTCTATCTTGCGAGCCTCGAGTACCGGTACATACATTGTACATGTAGATTTCACTGTGGTTTTCGTTACTTGTTGAACGTGTTGGAAGTTTCCAAGCACGAAAGAAATCTGTCTTCACCTGGTCCTGTTTGCGTAGATCGGGCTGTCTTCACCTGGTCCTGTTTGCGAGATCCGATCTATCGACCTCCCTGTGATCGAAGCACTGCATCGCTGTAGGTGCAGCTGCTAGTTGTCCTCAGCGTCGTCTAGTGTCAGTGGGCCGTCGGCACGTTAGGGCGCGTCACCCCCCCCCTCGACGGTTTGGCAAACCGGACATACTATGAATGCTATTACACGTATCACAAAGTCTGTATTCCAATTTGTCAGCCATCATGTTCGTAACATGCTGCAAACTGGTACTAGCTGGTACAAACTGGTAACACAAACTGGTGTAGTATGTCCCCGTTGCGATCATGCGAGGAGATGCAAGGTAGATCGGGTTTCACGCGCACTGTACCGTTTCCCGGTCTCTGTACCGTGTAGTCTACCAGGCACAGAACATCCGTGCGGCCGTGTAGCATTCGCAAAACAGACATACAAGGTTATGTCGGGATGTGTAGGAACATATGAAATTAGAAAGATTTTTCTCAGATTTTCAAGATTTTCACGGGCAGCTGCCTGGTCAGTCGTGTATCGCATTTCAAGTAACGTACGTAAATAGCATGTAGAGGCTTTGTACGGAGTATGGGAGCATACCCAGTGATAATGATAGACGCCAATTCCTCTCTTCAGTCGTTGCAACTGCCCTTTTATGTGAGTGCTAAACGCTTCCTGATGTATCCTCTAAACGTCTCTTAGCATTGCATCGCCGCATCTATACATTGCTCATTAATCTTCAAACCTTGCGCCGACAACACTGATAAGCCGCTTTCTTAAAGTTTTGCCGGCTAGCTTCCAGGGCGGTCCCTGTTCGATTGCGCGGAAAATCTTTTCACCGGTGCCCAGGGCGTTGTACTCATATAAACCACTCGCTCTTTGGGGCGCCACGCTAACAAGAACAGTTAATCGTTATTCTCTTCCTGTAGCACTGGCAAGATTTCCGTTGGGATGGCCCGATTACTTCCGCTCGCTTTCCGCTGCCGATTAATATATGCGGACGTATAAAGTAAGTAGTAAAGCAGAGAATGACCTATAGTGCTGGCCTAATGTCTACGTGCAGAGTACATGCTGTCCTTCCTGGGCACGAAAGACCCTGTACTTTGCTTCCGAACGCCGGCAGCGCAAGTGATTCCCTCGCGAATGAGCTTCCTCCACTGTAAGTATACCCAGTCCTCTGGATTCTCTGGTCCGGTGTACGCTGAACCATTTCTCTGCGGTTGCTCGCTCTTTTGTCAACGTGCCAGTGTTCCTACTTCCATTTGTCGTGTTGTGCTTTTAAAATCGGTTTTACTAAAAGTCTTTGCCAAATACGGACGTCGGACTCATCCGAAACCTTTCACATTACCAATGTGCTATGGCCGACCATGCAGTCACAATCATTCTAACCTAATTATTCGCTCACATTTCCCACTGTGTTTACCGCGTGGGGAATTATGTCAAAGAATCTTGGTAGGTCGTGACAACACACCCAGCTCTAGACAGCGACTCCAACACAGCACCTGATTACCTTGTTCTTTTGCGTAGCCGTCAGCGCCATGCTGCAATCGGTGATTATAATTGCAGCTGAAACCCTTCCATTTCATAAGATATAACCGTGAATCTCAACACAGCTCGTACAGTGCTTTGACTTTGGACTAGCCGATGATCGATGGTGCATGACATTTACGAACGTGAATATCCAGGCCTGGGGTGACTGCACATGACAATGTCAACTACACTTCGGCGCTCACGGAGCCACGGTTACCGGCAATTGCATTACACTGTTGCAGTATGCTGTTGCTGTACGCTGTTGCAGCATTGTTTCAGTAGCTCCAGACATTGAGCCCGCCGGCTGTAGAGGTTTTCAGTACAATTGAACACAGTGGCCTCCATACGCATAGTACTATAGTCATCGAGTTGGCACTTTCTGTCGGCTGTTCCAGTATCTGTAACGATCAAGTTCTCATGAGCTGAAACAAACCGACAGATTGAGCGACTGTGATGAAGACGTCGGATATCCTCCTTGTACGTTCAGGAGAGCACAAGCCTAGGGCTTCTACGTAAGTCGCGGGTCGTCCACTGATTCCACACACGTTATAATCATAAAAAAAAATACTCACAATTATTATACGATACTCAATTTATCGTACATGACTGACATGAATGCCACGCGTGCACGCAGTGAGTCCCCGTAGGGGGTAGTGTAGAAGAAAGTATACTTTCTTCTACACTACCCCCTAGATCGCGTTAAGGGGTTTCAACTCGATACATCGATACACTCGACTCGAAACATGATTCATGAATGAACAGTAAGATTACGTTCTTGTACATTAGCTGGCGAAGACCTGCGCAAGACAGGACGAAACGTCCAGTAAAGACAGAAAAACTGGAGCTGGAGTGTATGAACTGTTTTGTCCAATAGTTTTATCCCCGCTTGACATGGCACTGAAAAATGACATTACAGCACATGAACGTGTTCTAAGTCTTTGTAGGGCTCGGTTGATGATTGACGCCACCACGAGGGCGACGCCACAGCTGCAAAGAATTAGACCTGACACCAGTCGCCATATAAATTCCAACTGCAACAGCTTCTTGATGGAATTAATTGCAATGTAATCAACGACAACAGCAAGTAATTGATATTTTCCAAGACATGACGCTGGGGAAATTGTTAAATGTAAGACTTCGCTCACGCCAACCAAGCCCGGTGTATAAACGGTCTTTAAAATAATTTGCTCATAGTTAATTTGATTCAATTAATTAGTCACGCGCAAGCCTGAGGACCTCCATGTACAGCTGCGACGACTGCATATGTTGGGGCAGGTTGGCCGTACATATGTTTACATGACTCGTTTCACCTGACACAAGTTCGAGGTCTATATTGTGTGTACAGGGTGTAGTTCTGTGACGTTGAACAGAGTACCGCGGTGTAGACTGTAAAGAGGGTCAACTGTATGTAGAACAAGCCTGAGTCACTAGTAGCCGTTTTGCACCACTTATCCGGAGATCTTCTCAATGGTTATCACCAAAAGCATAAACCCGCTCATAATTGCATAACAGGCCTCGTGGTGACTTCAAGAAAATCCGACGTACGACAGTGTATATACTCACTGCTCGCAGCCGTGCTGTGATGCCACCACCGGGCTGCCATGTCGAACGATTGAAGCAAAGAAGCCATGTGTGCCATGCAGTGCACACACGTGGATGCCAATCGTTCCTGTTCTAAATCTTCAAGCTAGGTTCAGGCATAATCAGATAATCAGCGCGAGGGTCCCAAACGGATGATGATGTAACTGCTTCAAACCTCGCTACTCCAATGGAATGTGGGCGATATGTTTGGCTGATTGCGCGTCAATGAAATTTACAAGGTGTCAATTCGGTTATTCATCTTTTTGATGCCGTGCGGACTCGTAAGCCGTTCTTACAAATACCGTGCCATGGCCAGCGTTCCCACTTTATAATTATACGCACAGCGCTTATGCAAGCCTCAATTTACTGCCGTACTACACAGGGGTCTTGTGCATGCCTGCGCACCAAAGCGCAATTGAAGGTCTAGCCCCGCTGAACTTCAGCGCACGCGTAAAGGGTTTGACGCGTACTGTGCCCTTACGCGTGCGTTGAAGTTCAGCGGGGCTCGACCTTTAATTAATTGCGCTTTGGCCTGTCAAGGTCGAACTTGTAATCTTCATTCACGTTTGTGTGTCAACTCACCAGGATGTTGCCTAAACAATGGCGGTAATCGATGAGTTACTCTGAAAGAATCGAACTCGATGAAGCCAGTTTCAGTTTCGGAACATCAGTGCCTTATGAGTAGGTGTATTTGTGAGTAGTTTAGTACTCGTTTTCATGATTTTCTCATTTAGAATTCTTTGCACTCTGCCAAGCCCTGCTCTGACAAATGAGGGATCTGCATAATAGTTCTTTACACAGTATCCCTGTGCCCGTGCGTTCTCTCCCTCTCTCAGCTCAACCTAATGGAAGCTGTGAATGAGCATGATGAAGAGAGCAAGGGCAAGAATAAACCTGAGTCTAAAGACCAGCTCTATAGACCACATTGTAATGTCTACTTAAAAGCCGTATTGAAAAAATGCATATGAGTCTTCATTGACTTTTCAAAAGGTTTCGAGAATTCGTTGGCCCATGCATTTTTTCTACTCACTGAAACTAGCAAGACATGAGGGAGCGCAACAAACACATTGTGAACAGAAGGTAAACAGTGGCGAATATATCGTAAACAGTGGCGAATATATCGTAAACAGCAGCGAGTGTATTGAAAACAGTAGCGAGTATATCGTAAACAGTGGCGAGTATTTCGTAAACAGTGACGAGTATTTCGTAAACAGTGGCGAATATATCGTAAACAGCAGCGAGTGTATTGAAAACAGTGGCGAGTATATCGTAAACAGTGGCGAGTATTTCGTAAACAGTGACGAGTATTTCGTAAACAGTGGCGAATATATCGTAAACAGCAGCGAGTGTATTGAAAACAGTGGCGAGTATATCGTAAACAGTGGCGAGTATATTGTAAACAGTGGCGAGTATATTGTAAACAGTGTTCCACCCTATAGCGGGGTAATCCCTATTAGAGGGCAAGTTCGAATAGCGGGGCAGATCTACCAACTAAGGCAATGCTTTGGTTAAAAGGTAAGTAGTCATGGTCATGACGTTGCAATAATCATTAGGTGGAGGGTCAAAGATTGGGGTCACAATGTTTCAAGTTTTTGGATTTGGCGGAAGGCGACAACGAAGCGTATCCGCGAAGCTCCGGATGTGAGTCGGACGAATTCGAAAGTAATGACCATGATGACGGCGATGTGTGGCGTCCTTCACCTGGGCCTCGTTCAGATGCCACGACGCAGGACCGAAGTCCGCATCGACCAAAACCTTTCAGCGGCACGCAATATCCCGTCGAAGCGTCCTCACGGCACGGCGCAGCGGAGCTTGAGGCAGATTTCTTGTTGGGAGAGGAAGTATTTTTCTACAAGCCTGCGAACCTCAGCGGAAAGCGTGTTTCCGCTTTGAGTGCCAACTGGGAATTAGGCAGGGTCAAGCGAATCGCCCTTCACCAAGGGTTCGTACTGTACGAGATTGCGTATACAGACGGACAGTTTGTCGGTCGCTTTTCCAAAGCTGATTTGCAGCCGTATTGCACGCCAGTCTAGTAAAAGCTTGCTTGTTAATCCGTCTTAAAGTTCTTCTGCGTCGCTCAGTCCACTGCATCTGCTCTGCCTGATCAGCTGATCATCAACTATGTCGGTTGATATGCTTTCTCGTGCTTCATGATTTTGATTATGATCTGATTATGCATACGGTTGAATTGCCATGCAAACGTAACATGTTATACTGAGTCTTGAAACATTGTGACCCTCAATCTTGACCTCTGAAGCTATGCATTGCCTTAGTTGGTAGATTTGCCACGCTGTAGGGACTTACCTTCTTACAGGGATTGCCCCGCTATAGGGTATAACATAACAGTGACGATTGTATTCTAAACAGTGGCGAGTATATTGTAAACAGTGGCGATTAAATCGTAAACATTGGCGTATAGTGTAACAGTAGCGAGTATATTGTAAACAGTGGTGAGTATTATTGTAAACATAGACGAGTATATGATGGAGTATATGATTCTAAACAGTGGCGAGTAAATCGTAAACATTGACGAGTATACCGTAGACAGTGGCTGGTATATTCCAAAAAGTGGCAGAAATTTGAAATTTTAACTTCTGACCTATGGCTACAAACTGAAAATGAATCTGAGTTTGATGCACATCTGATAAGCCATGCCCGTTTAAGGGCCTATTTCAAACAGGATTGGCTGCACAGAATGCCAATCTGTCCCGGAGCAATGTACATTGAGAACGTTGAGATTTAGCAAACAAAAAAAGGAGCAGAAGACGAAATTGCCAATAGTATGTGGGCGCGTTCTCTTCTTTGAATTATGGCAGAAAGACATAGGTTCCCTCCCACAGTGAATTTAAGCAGCTGTTTTGGCACAAGCTCGCGCTAGTTCGCCAGAGATCAGTGAAAGGGTTTTAGGGCGGCAACTGCAAGGCTGAACGCTCCCGCGCGTTTTGCTGACCAGCTGAAAAATGTTGAAACTAGGAGTGAAACGGAAGATCGATAACCCTGATTAACGATCGATTATTTCGCGTTTTCGATTAATCGATTTTGTAAATTTCTCCGGATTCAATGATAGCAGCAGTTTCCAAGGCCAAAGATGAACGTGCGACTGATCATATCATGCATTATCATGCATGATCATGCATCATCGACTGGTACATGAAGGCAAGGCCGACGCGTACGATCGACGATGTCGACACGGACTACGAGCTACGAATATAATTATGCTCGTACAGACTAGGCTTACGGTCTTCCCGCTAGTTTCTGGTCTCAACTTGTGCTTGGTTGGTCTAATGAGGTGTCGTCATCCGCGTTCAGTGAGTCTTCCGTCCCATTTGCTCGGCAGGCGCGTAGCGATGTCTGGAAGCATTTTTCTAGGAAGAGGATTGACGGGAAGGAATACGTAGAGTGCAACACTTGTGGGAAAGTGCCTGAAGGACGTCGAAGGAAAGACCTATATGCGAGAACACTGGCGCAGAAGCCACGCCAGCGAAGCTAGGAATCACGAAGCCAGCAACAAAAGCCAGCAACACCTGATACTCGGTTTGGAGTGGACATGACCGGACAGGTGTTTTCCAGTGTGGAAATCAAATGGTGCAAATAAGTTAATGCTGCCGTGGATGTAATCTAACCTCAAACTACTGTCTGCGGTGAATGACAAAGGGTTGTAAGACCTTCACTCGTTGTAGGAGCCAGGCTATCGTTTACTCTAGAGGACATTCTTTGCTGCCCCGCTTCAAGAAGGAAACTATTCTTGCCTGTCTCATTCCACGGGATGGCCATGATGATCAGACAGCGCCAACTGACTTACCGGCCATGGTGGCTTCCTATCTTCGTAAAAAACCTGTGAAGATGAAATGATTTATCTCCTCTGGATTAGTGGATGGTCAATGGAGTGCGTTCTCCTGCGCTCGCTTCTTTAGCAATATCTAAGTGTGCCAGCCACCTCAACACCGTCAGAACATGCCTTCTCTCTCTCTCTCTCTCCCTGTCTCTCTCTGTCTCTGTCTGTCTGTCTGTCTGTCTGT